>JANQBS010000044.1:0-228191 GCA_033085395.1 Xanthoparmelia taractica | reverse complement strand
TAATTTTTTAAAAAAAGTTGAAAAAAAGTTGAAAACGACTATGTTCAACAGATACCACACCTTTCCGACCCGTAATCGAGATAAGTACGAATATAGTCTATTATTTCGATTATTATACTTAATTAATAATATTTAAATTTAATACTCTTATTAATACGCTTACGCGAGAAATATTTAATATTAAGATTATTATAATTTATACGAAGAATCTCTTTTTTTATAATAAGATTATTAAAAATATAGATTACGAGATTACGATATAGTAGTTTATTTTTATTAACTCTTTATTTCGAAAGCTTATTCTACTTAATAGCGTATCTCTAATATTACTTTTTATTCGTAATAAAAGCGTTCTTATATTATTTTTAATTCTCGTAACTTTAAATAAAATCTCTTTAATTTTAAAATCTAATAAATTAAAAATCGAGACGATATCGTAATATTTAAAATATATGTTTATCTATCGAGCACTCTCTTATCTAAGTTTATAACTTAGATATTTATAACAATAATATCGTTTAATTACTTCGTTAATATTATAAGTTAAATTATAATAGATATATTATTACGTTTTTATAAATTAGATTAATATTTCTAATTACGAAGCTTATTTCGTAGAATAGAGAGAAATTATTATTATTATTCTCGCTATTATTCGATTTAATAATATTAGATCTTTTTAACGATATATTCGTAGAGTTAAGTTTTTTCTTATAATATTTAATTATAAAGTTAAACGTAATTAACTTCTTAACTTAGCGAATTTACTTTATATTAAGCTTTTTTATTATTATAAAATAACGTAGATTATTATAATCTAAGATTATATAAATAAGATACTTATTATCTTATAAGTAATATCTTTAATTCTTAAAGTCTAATATAATTATATATAGCTTCTTATTATATATATCTTAGCGAGACTTAATTTCTTTATATTTATAGCTAAAGAATATAATAAAGTATTATTATCTATTCTTATTTATCTAATTAAATATATTATCTATATTTACTTTAAAAGTATTAATTTCTATAATAAGCGATATTTCTTAATTATAGTATTTTAAGATAGATATTATAATAAATATTCGCTTAAGTATTTTAAAAGTCTTGTGTATTTTCT
The DNA here is from genome assembly GCA_033085395.1 of Xanthoparmelia taractica. NCBI lineage: Eukaryota > Fungi > Ascomycota > Lecanoromycetes > Lecanorales > Parmeliaceae > Xanthoparmelia > Xanthoparmelia taractica. Next base: position 227,068 of record JANQBS010000044.1, on the reverse strand, counting down.
TATTAAATATCAAAGATAACTTAATCTCGCTTTTCTTTATTTCTCGAGTTAAGTTAATTAAGAATATAACTATCTACGAAAAATCTCTTATAAATTATCAATAGAAGTCTATAAATTTTAGAAAGATTAATATATTTTTAATAAACTTTAATTCTAATTATTTAATAATAATCTTAATACGCGATAGCTTTATTTAAATATCACGCTAATTTATTATAAATCTTAGAAAAATAATTTCGCTATAATTAAAAATATATTTTAATAACTTCGTATAGAGTCGATACTTTAATAATATATATAGTATCTTACGTATATATTCTTAATGTAAGTCTTTCGTCTTAGAATAAATTAATACGTTATCTAGATATATTATATAAAAGACATTAATATATAATTTTAATACTTTATTTATATAAGCTTAAAAGATTATAAAAATATTTACGAGATTAAAAGATATTATTTAATACTTAAATTAATTATAGCGAGTTCGAAAGATAATTTTTCACTTATCTTTCTTTTATACTCGTATTTTATAATACGTATTATAAATATTAATCTTAATAAAGTATTTCGTATATATATATCTTTTTAAAATTTCTAAGAATAGCGATAACGAGTAATTATTCTTCATAATTATCTTATTAAGCTCTCGATAGTCGATATAAAGTCGTAGCGAGTTATTTATTTTCTTAATAAATAGTATTAATAAATTAATCTAGCTATTTAAGAGTTGAATTTACTTCTTTTAAAACGTATTATTTAGATAGTTTCTAATCGCTACGAGATTATTATATAATACATTATAAATCGAATTACTCTTTAATAGCTTGTTAAATAATAGATCTATAAGATACTTAATTTAATTATACGTGTTAAGACTATTAGATAACTCTTCTAAGAAGATATCTAATACGTATTCTAATTAATTAGATATATGAAGATTATCTAGCTATATAACGTTATATCGCATAGCTTTATTATAGCTATTCTTATTACTTTCGAATAAGATCTAATACGAGAGTGCGATATACGCTTATTTTAAATTATACGTAATTGCTATATTAATTAGTAACGTAAATTATTCGATATCTATTATTACGATATTCTCTTACTTCTTATTATTTATAATAGAATCGCGATAGATTTAAAACTACTCGCGTTAATAAATATTAGAATCGATATTATAAATTCAAGGGAAATTAAGAATAAGATCGTATTCTCGTATATTTACGATATACGCCTTTAAGATTTACTCTTATTTTCTTTCTTAACTATCTACGAGATTAAATATTAAATTATATATCTTATACGAGAATATTTAATAATTATTAATAGTACGTATTATAGTTAATATATACTCAAATTTAGAAACTTACGTCTCTTTAATAAAAGACTACGATATAAGAATTTCTTTATTACTAATATTTATTAAAGCGATAATATTACGCTTATTATTTAATATAGTAATTTTATCTCTTAATAATAGAGAGCGAGATCGTCGCTTAATAAATAACGTGTTTAATATTATAGCGACGAGTATTAAACTTTATCTTTTTTCTTATTAAAGTCTTAATTATATATCTTATTATTTATAATATAACTTAAATATTTAAATAAATTCTTATAATATCTTATTTATTTATACTTATAATATTAAATCTCACTAAGAGACTTTCTATATTTAATATTAAAGTCGTTTTCTTCGAGTTTAATTCGCGTAGATCTTAAGTATTATAACGTCGAAGAGAATAAGCTCTTCTTTTAATTTCTTTAATTCTTAATATATTATTTCTTAGACTTCGTATATTATTAATTATCGCTCTATTAATTATTTATTTTATTATTAAAATAAATCTTATTTAAAGTAAATAACTCTTTTATTCTTCGTAGTCTTTACTCTATATTCTAATATTACTATAATAATACGATATAAATAATAGATTAAATTATCTTCTTTATTACTTTTAGAGAAATTTTCTCTATTACTCTATCTTATAAAGTTTTTATACGTTTTATATTAATTATATAGCGATCTCGCTACGATTATAACGTAATAAGATGTTAGGCTATACGAAGCCACATGGGTATCTAGCTAGGGGTGCGCCGTATGGGCTTCATATGAACAAATAGAGTGCGTCTTCTATGAAGCGCGACACCCGAACCCATAAGTTATATTTTCGACCCTATAATACAATTGAAAAGCGCCCTCACATAAGATAATTATTAAAGCTTATAATCGATTACGAGTCTCTTATAATCGCTTTAATTAATTAATAACTTATATTATAAAATTTAATAATTAAGTTATAAACTTAATTTAAGTATTATCTCTTATACTTCTTTTAAATAGATTCTTCGATATTATATAATATAATATCTTATATATTTCTTTAGATTTATTTCTTAATATTAATTAAGAGAATAAAAATTAATAAGTTTTTTCTTTATTCGTTTAAAAGTTAATATAAGATATTAAAACGATATAATTCTCGTAATCTCGAATAAATATAATCGTCGAGTTATAATTATTAAGATATTACGTATTAGATACTTTAATAACGCTTATTTCTTATAACTCGTATCGCGATAGTAATTATTACTATACTCGCGATCATATTTTCGTACGTTCTATATTTCGATTAGCTTAAATTTTTTAATAATTAATTACTTCTTAACTTCGAGTTTTAAAAATCGAAAACGTTAAATTTATGTTAAGTTTATAAGGCGAGAATCTTCGCTAATTAATATAAAGTTATTAAATATAATATTCTAATAATTATTATTCTCGTCGATAATATTAATCGAATTCGTATTAATATTATAATTAATATCTTAATAACTTAATTACGAAGTAAACGTATCTTAATAAGAATCGTCTTCGTAATTATTATCTTCGTCTACTTAATAAAAAACGTCGCTAATAATTAATAATAAAACGTTTCTATTTCGTAAATTAATAGAATCGACTTATAAGTTATTTATTATAATTAATTAAGTAGCTTCATACGAATAAAGCTATTAGAATTAGATAATTAATAAGATTAATAAACGTAGATATTAGAATAATTATTTAAATAATTAAGTAAACTAATAGCTAAGAAAGAAAGAAAGAAAAAAGAGATTCGCGAATATTTAAGACTTTCGCCAAGTATATTAGATACTCGCTTTTACTACGTAGCTTATAGTCTAATAAGCGAGTTAAGCGAGTTCTATTAGTCTACGCTAAGTGCTTCTATTCTTATAGATAATTTAATCTTAAATAATTAATTTCTAATAATATTAATAAATATTAGATATTTTAAGATTATAATTAACGATCTTAGTCTTACGTTTCTTACTTAATTCTCGAATACGCGTAGATTTAATATTATTTTTTAAAGTCGTATTAGACTTTAAAATTCGAGCTTTTAGAGACTTATCTTTATTAAATTTTTTTAATTACTTCGAATTAAAATTATCGCTATTAAGACGCGCGCGCTTTAAAATTATTTTTTATATAATTATTATAATAAGAATTTCTTTTCTTTATCTAGATATATTATTAATATTAAGAATTTTATTCTTTAGCTTAAATCGTAGCTTAATTAAGAAAAAATTCTCTCGATACTTCTTTATAAATAAAAATAAATAAAATTTTAATTTTTTTAGATAAATCTTAAAAACTAAGATCTTCTAATCTTATCGTTATTTTATTAATTTTCACTTTTTATAAATAAATAAATAACGATTTATTAAATTTATAATTAAGTTAAATAAAAATAATTTAAAAAACTTAAAGATAATTCTATTTAGTCTATAAAGTTAAAAATATCTATATTATTATATATTAAGATAGTCTTTTAAGAATTATATATAATAGATAATCTTAGCTTAATCGATAATAAAATACTTAAGATTTATAAGAAATTAAATTTTAATTTCGTGAAATTAGCGTAAATATTCTTCTTTATTATTATTCTTATAAGAATATACTCTTTTAAGATAAAATATTTTCGCTTTAATTAAAATATTTATTAAAAATAAAATAATAAATAAAATTATTATCGCTTTAGCGAGAATTATAAATAAGTTTAAGTTATATAATACATTATTACGTATTCGCAATTTAACTAACTCTCGTTTTAATTTTAGACGATAATTTTCTATTTTTATATTCTTAAGATATTTCTTTAAAATCGCTTAATTTTTTAAAATAAATTCTTAAAAACTAATATCGAAGTTACGTCGCTTTAAAATATATTTAATTCGATTCGATAAAGAGTTTAATATCGTAGCGACGACAAGTCTCTTTCTTTAAAAGATAGAGAAATTAAAATTATAAGAAATTAATTCGCTAATATTTAATAAGCGATTTAATTAATATAAAAGATATATAATTAATATAATAATAATTTCTCTATTAGATACTAAGTTCTAATAGAATTAATTTCTAAGAAATACGAAAATTCTAAGATATGCGAAGACGATATATAATCGTTAAGGCCTCGCCAAGGCCTTAGGTCATAGACCTCGCAATAACTCCGCAATGAACTCTAAACTCAGAAGTAGTCGGCGCTAATACGCATGTAGCGCTAGGCCTAACAATCACATAGGGCTAATAGTTAAAATTCTTCATGTAGCTACGAATATACTTATTAGCTCGCTTAGTTAAATTATACGATCGTACGTTATCTTTCTCGCGACTCTTTTAATACTCGTTACCCTCTTTTAGACGAATTATCTTCGTAATATATCTCGATATACGCTTAATTTAAGTCTAAATTCTCTTCTAAGAAAGATCTTTTTAATATATAATTTAAGCTCGTTTTATCTCAATTCGAGTTCTAAGTATATCTTTTTTAATAATTTCTCGCTTTATTTAGAGTTAGTAAGACTTAATTATATTAAGATCTAATAAATTTTTATATTAGAGTAAACGTATAATTTCTTATAATATAAAGACTAGTTTCTAAAACTTGAAAGTATACGTCGGGATCTTATTCTTTATTTTAATAGTTTTAAAACGATTCTTTTTATATCTCGTAGCGAACTTAAAAAGCTTAGAAATAAGTATTTATCTTTAATAGCGATATTAATTAAGAGTACTTCTAGACGTATATTCTCTTTCTCTACATATACACTTTCTATATCTATACATGTATACTCTTTCTAATCGAGTTAACTTTCTTAGAGACGCTAATCTCAACGGGTATAAATCTCGTAATATATCGAAGTAGAGTCGAATAGCTTTCTAACGTCGCTTTCTAAGTCTATTAAATTTCTTATTATTAATTAATTAGCTATAATACTTCTATTATCGTCGTAAGAGCTATTAGACGTTACTATTAATAAACTCGTACTTTAATTATAGAAGTATACTAATTTAAAAATCTATACGATTATTAAATAGCGATTTAAGTCTAATAAGAAGAATATTATACGTAAGATATAACTACGCTATAATCGAGAAGATAAAATACGCGAGCGTACTAATTAGAAGAGACTTTATAATATCTCTTATACGAATAAGTACTTATTTAAGACTATACTTAAACGTATTAAAGATAATTAAATTCTTAAGATAAAGAATACGTCTTATAATTATTTAGCAATACTATAAGTATTATATTCTTCTCTACGAAAGCTAGTTCTTACGTCGGAGATTAAGTAGACGATTACAACGCAAACGAAGAGTTATACGACGCTACGAGATTTATACCCGTTTAGGTTCGCGTCTCTAAAGAAGTTAACCCGATTAGAGAGTGTGTATATATAGAGAGAAAGAGAGTGTACGCCTAGAAGTATTCTTAATTAATTCTATTCTTTTTTTCTAAAATAGTAATTTTCTTATTCTCGATATTAAATCTTTATTTAAACTTCTTTTTAGAAAGATTTCGAAGTCTTATATAATATAAACTCGTCGTTAATTTTTATTTCTTCTTAATCTCTAATTTTAGCTCTTTATCTATCTTAATTAAATTCGTCTTATATTATCTCTTTTTAACTACGATTTCTTTAAATTATATATAAAAAAATCTTAAAAAATAAACTCTATAATTTCTTAAAATCGACGTTGAATAATAGACTTAATATAGATCTTATTAAGTTAACGCTATTAACGTACGCGTTCTTATCTCGAGTTTAAAATAATATTAATTTCGTTACTTTAGATTACGTTCTTTTATTATTCGATAGTTTAATTCTTATATCGAAGTGTAAATTAATAGCGAGCTTTTATTATAACTTTTATAAAAAACGACTTCTTCGTCGTTTTATAGAATTAAAAATTATTACGCTTAAGAACTCGAAGAATAATTAATAATAAGATTTTCTACTTAGTAGCAAGTATAAACGAGATCTTTTTACGATTATAACGATTCTTTCGAATAGATATAATAATAGTACTCTCGAGCTCGAATATAATAATAGATAGTCGTTTAGATCTAGATATATTCGTAACGTATTCTAATAGAAGCTTCTTAGACTTAACTAGCCTAGATCGTAATCTCGATCTCGTGCTTATTTAATTAATCGAGTAATAGTTAATAAACTAATTTCGATAATTATAGTAATAATCTTATAAGCTATTTTAGTCTCGATTAGAGTTAGTACTTATAGACGTATATTATTATTATAATTAATACTCTAAGTCTTAAATATCTTAAAATATAAAGAAGATAGAAAAAACGAAGAAGATTAACCTTGAGAAAGTTATATTTATATTGTATTCTCTCTTCTCGAAATATAATCGTTAAAATATATAGAAAGAATATCGCTTATATAGAAATTTGTATATAAAGCACAGATACCTTATGCATAGTATTGATAGATTTTTAAGAAATTCGGAGTCAGCCCTATCAAGAATGCCAAGGGCTTGGCATTTCAGGACTTTTGGATCCTCGGTGCATCGGACATTCCAAAGCCGTTCGCTAATCGCTTCACACAACTAACCCGGCGTTCGTATCAAAATCAAGCCGCAGAGGCAAAGACTCTTGTTCATTTATATCTCGATGCATCTCTACTACATCATGGTCAAAACAGCTTCTTCTCCGCTAGCTACAGCTGGTCCTTCCCCCCAAGATTCGGATGATTACATGTCCATGACAATCACAGAGCCCACTAGATCGGGTCAGAAGGAAACTTATACTCAGCGTCGAATACGTAAACAACGCGAAGTACCCTCCCCCGTCAAATTAGTCCCCCTCTGCACCAGCCACAGCGACTGACTGCCAGCGCAGGCCGAAGCAAAATCTCGCCCAAAATCCAAAGCCGAGCTTGCCGCCGCGGCCGACGCTGCCCGTGACGATGCCCTCTCTACCGCCCTCCCGAGCACGTCCAAAGGGTTTCAGATGATGGCCAAGCTCGGATTTAAACCCGGAGCGGCCCTGGGCGCTTCTTCCAACCCGAATGCTCGGACAGAGCCGCTCAGTATATCCGTCAAGGAGGATAGAGGGGGCGTTGGTATGCAGAATGAGAAGAAGAGAAAGTTTAGAGAGGAGGCGGAGGGAGTGGAGAAGAAGCAGAAGGCGGAAGAAGGGGACTACAGGGAGAGGGTAGGCAGGGAGAGGGAGGAGAAGAGGGTGGAAGGAATGTTTTGGGGCGCGATGAGGGTACTGGAGGGGTTGGAGCAGCCAGAGGGAGGGGACAAAGTACCCGTAAAGAAGGTGAATCTGCTGTGGCGAGGTTTAGTAAGAGAACGGCGAGAGAAGGAGAAGGAGAGGCGTGCGAGATATGATTTACATCAGAGTTTGTCGAGGAGTGCGGCGTATGAGGATGCCGAGGAGGACGAGCTGGATAAGCAAGCATTGGGGAAAGAGGAAGAAGATGTGGACGAGATAGACGAGGAGCTGGAGAATTTTCTAGGCCTAGGAGGGAAACAGAGATTGAGGAGATTGGTCGAGTATCTACGGCAGGAGCATCAGTACTGCTTTTGGTGTAAATTCAAATACGAGGACGAGAAGATGGACGGATGTCCGGGGATGGAAGAAGATGATCATGCTTAAACGCTCGATTGTTCCTTTTTTGTGACTGCCCGTAGCATCCGTTTCTCAGAGGAGAAATATTTGGATGACTAGTCTATCGGGCTACCTTCAACACTCTGCTGTGGAAGCAATCTTTTGCTGCTTCCAGGTAATAATAACTTCTATGGCTGGCGTCGGCAAACTCACTCTTGCAAGTACTGTCGGCGCCTTCAGTCGTATATTTGCATTCGAACATCCTTCCAGCCACCTTGAGCGGCAAGCTTTACTCACCATCTATCAATACACTATTTGCCGCAGACTCTTCGGTCACTATGACTCTCAATACTCTCTTAGCTTCTCACCGAGCTAATTCACGAACTCGGTCACGTATAGTGCTGTTGAGATTACCGTGACTTTATATCCACCTGTAAGACCGAGCGCCAAAGAAAGCCGCACCAAGTCTCCCACTGAATCGGAAAAGTCTTATCATATGGAAGGATTTTACCTTCCGACCATATGTCAATGCTAGGTCCGGCAAAAACGAGATTGCTCCACCGCTTTATGGCATCGTGCAGTAAGACAAGCCTCGAATCAGAAGAGCGATCGGGCTTTCGGGCATTTTGAGAGAGCTGCTACGAATGAATCAAGCTTTGGGACCTCATCACCACGTTTCAGCTACCAACGACGCATCGAGGAGCTCGAGGAACGTCGTGTGATTCGCAAAGCCTCAAGTGTGAATTCGGCCTTCGCGTAAGCAGAAGAAATCGGCGGAGAGAAACCTAGGAAAGATGGCGCGCAAGTTGTGAAATTCTCGGATAGTGGAGATAAAACTGACAATAGAGATATGGGCTACAACGCAAGGAGATGCTTATTGCGACTGGCTAGTCATAGATCGATGAGAACGAAAAGGTAAGGTATCGTTATCGAAAGGCAAGAAGCTAGCACCTTGGCGTTATATTAGAAAAGATCGATGGAAGGAGCTTCCTGCTGAATGCGGATGACCGTCAGTACGGATCTTGGCCGGGCTGTACTTGGATCATACCTTATCGGTTTGGAGATCGAATCTGAAGCAGATATCATGGGATCCAAAGCCGGGCTATGGCCGCAGCGACGAGTGTAGCTTCGTTTCACATGCTTACATACCCGCTCTCAACTGAAGCATTCGATGATCTACGTTGTACTTGAAGCGTTTGTAGGCACGTCTTAAACATATCCTGAGCGTGTGTTTGGGGTCTATCATCCGGTTTGCTCAAGTCTACCACGGCGTTCCGCATAATCTCGTTCAGGCTGCACAGACCTTGTCCAACAATCGCAGAATTTTTGATGAGGACTAGGGTCAAATTGTATGCGGCAGCCAAGGCTAATACGTCCAGAATCCTGACCCCAGAGCATGTTCGGTCAAGGAGTTGTACGGCGCTGTCAAGAGACGCAGGATCGCATTGGGAATTTGCTAGTGTATCGAGTCCTTTGGCACATTCAATGGAGGTAAGCACTTCATTGCAGACGGTGCTCGAAAAGGGGCTGGCTTCCGAAAGGGAGCCTGGAAAAATCACTGCGCTCGCAGACGGAAGAGCTTCCAGGAGCTTATCGATGTTCTCCATACGATCGGCCTCAGAAAAGATGGTCTTTGCTGCTAAAGCTCGAATAGAGCTACTCGATCCTGGTGGCGCTGTGCGAAGCGCGATTTCAATCTGCGACAAGTGGGCCTGATTGGTCTCGCCACCGTCAAAAAAGTTGACCAGTGCTTCTTGCAGTATAAGCGAAGATGACCACAAGGCGAGGGCATCAAGAGGGCCACGCATAGCCGTGTCCTCTGCACTGTCGTCAAGCACAACGGCTTCAGATGTTGTGGATGCCGACCTGTTCCAACAGAGATTATGGGCTTGTTGTATAGTGAGATCGGTCATGACGTCTTCAGCCGGCCGTTGTAAGAGGGCCAGAAGGTGATCAGGTAAAGGTTCAAAGTTTGCAGATCCCGTCGTGACATCCACAGTGTCAAGCATACGTTTTGCCAAAGTCCACTGATACTGGGCAAGCCGGCTAGCTGCAAGGTTCAAAGCCCAGCAAATTCTAGGCCACCTTGAAGCTTGCCAGAACATTATGCGAAGATGTAACGCCTTTAGCATTAATCTGGCCGGTGTTTTGGGCAATGTCCCTGCAGCCCAGAGGGTGAGAACGAGCCTACTCCTGCTCACCTCAGCATCTCCACCGGTCAGCTGAGCGTCAATGGCTATTTCCCAAGCCCTGACTCTGGCGATCTCTTCTTCTTCGCTTCTGCCCATCAGCCATGAATAAATAACCCAACCTAGCAGTTGTCTGACTATGTACGCGCCAGTTTCCAGTATAAGAGCCATCATCTCGGGGAACCAGCTGTGGCGAGGGACTTTCAGCGTTTGTATCGCTGTCAACCACGCATTTTCACGCACTTCTATCGGAGAAGCTGAAGAGCGAGACCTGCTCTTACCTCCTGTTGCATGCTTGAGACTAAGCTTTGGTTTGGAGTTGAAAAGATACAAAAAGAGAATGAGCCCAAGGATGCAGAAGATCAAGAGGCCTTTGACGACTGGTAGGAGAAGATATGCGTAAGGAAAGGATTCCAAATGGCCTTGTAATGGCCAGACTGGCGGCAGTGTTGGTAATGATACCGAGAACGGTAACGCGAACAGTCCACGGTCGTTCTCTGGATCCTTGCGGTTCCCCATGGAACCCTCCATGACCATGAGCCCAGCCAATGATCCCAGCATAAGCTTCCCAATGAGCTTTCCGCCCCTGATTGAGAAGTGTGCTCCGGGCTGCTGGGTTTCTGAAGTTCGGTCGGCATAGTGCTCTTGAGGCGCAGTGTTTCGCAATTGCCTGATCTCATCTGGCACTCGGATCATGCCTTGTGGAGCATCCGATGTGGTAAGAGAATCCTCAGTGGCAGATGGTGAGTCCTCGAGACCTGCGTTTGGGGGATTGGACAATTCTGCGTTGACCGTATCCGCGCTATCAACGACTTCTGAATCAGCATTACGGGCCTGGCTCCTAAGGCTAGCATTGACATTTTCCAAGTAAGCGTTTCGCTGTTCCAGATGGTGGATGTACTCGATTGCTTTGGTCAGAATTGTGGATTTGTTATGCTTTGGGGCTGCTAAAAGCTTTTTGGCCTCAGGCGTACTGGAGCTGTCGGCCCGAAGACTTGGAACACTTCTGCGTAGATCAGCGATTTTGTCGTTGAGATTGGTACGGTAGCGCTTCTCGACGATGCTATGACTTTTGTTCTGAACGGACGCAATTTTCCCGTCGCGGCTGCCTGGGCGTGTGGCTGAGTCGTCACTCTCTGTGGATGCTTTACGCTTTTTGGAAAGTCGAGGCGGGGCATCACCCTCGTTTACAATAGAAGTAAGGTTTTTTGGCTCGTCAGTCTCGACTGAAGAACGCTGCGGATCATGGCCATGGGTAGAGAGTCGCATTGATGCAGTGGATGCTTGGTCAGAGGGCGAGACTGGGTCCCAGTCCATCCAATTGTCCCACTCGTTGTCTGGGGAAGTTGAGGCTGCATACGGTACCTCAGCTTTGGCCGTTTTCATGCTGGCCAATGCAATGCTTGATGGGCAAGGTAACTGGGTTGGCAGGGATTGGACCGACGCGGACGTGCTGTAATGTCTTGTAATTGGTCTAGTCGTAGGCAAGAGCTGCCTTTCGCTTTCTATAGGCTTGAATGTAAAGCTATCATTTCCAGGCTCGCTATGAATGCATTCTGGGGGATAAGAAAGCTTTGCACGCTAAGGTAGTCACCGATGCGCGAAGTAAGTGGGGGAAGGTAGCCAAGAGGGTTGGTGATTGTTGGTGACTTTACCAGTCGGGCTAAAACATCTGTCAGGTTGCCCAGTGGTCAAGTGCAAAGGTAGGCGAGTTGTGAGTATGGCTGTGAGAGAGTCGGAGATTCCATTTTTCTGTCTTATCAAAATACCTAAAGTGTATCAGGTAGGCACGCTATCCCGGGTGCCGATGTGGTAATTAGCCGAGTAAGGAAAGGTACCTAAGTTACCCATGCTGTACTCAGATGTACTCACATTTAGTTCTACTACTCTCCCACGTCCTCCTCCTCTCCTCCTCTCCTCTGCTCCTTTGCCTTTCACTTGTTCGTCTCTTCAATTCTCCTACAACTTTGCCTATCAACTCGTACTCCATCGTTACTCTACTTTAACATCATCAACCTTCCTTTCTCTTGTTTCCCACTTTTTGCCATGTCTTGCCCGAGTTCGCCTTTATTCTTACCTTCTTTTACCAACCACTACCCTACTGCCGATTGAATCTGGATCCTTTCATCCAACCGTCCTGCTTCCCACCCCACGGGAACGCCACCTGCGTCACCTTTGGCAATGGGTGGGGAGAAAAGGATGAAAGAGCAACTCTGATCGACTTGAAGCGGTATCGATTGGCTTATGATGCCCTCTAGTTGCATCACCATGTGTGGTGGCCTCCGCCGAATTAGACTTTGACTTGATGTCTTTGTTGTGCATCGACGAGATGGGTAGTTAGTCGACTTCAAAGAAAGTATGCTAGTATTATCGGTATTGTCAATGTTATTGTGTGGAGTCGCTATTGTGAGCAACATTCCCTGGGTTGGCCCACACCAACATCCTTCTGCTCGCTACCTGCAGCATCTTGGAACTCGACTGGCTCCAAGAGAAATAAGGAGTGCCCACAAGAGAGTTGCCCAATCTGCGCAGACCATGTTGCAAGCATTATAATACTGCTACTATTAAGTCGTTCGTCCACCCTGTAGAGGGCATGCTGAGGTCAGCTATGGTCATCTGTGGCGGACTAACCACAGCTTGTGGCTAGGTAGGTATGTTTCCTCTTGCCTTTCAGTCTCTCGGTTTAAGGCAAATGGTCAAAGGCCATTCTGTATTCTCCTCTCTCCATACTCTGCCATCCGGCTAGCTTCACACTTGACGAACGGACCAAGGTATCTGAGCATCTCCAACCAAATACTGCCACTCCCACGCCTTGGCGCCACACACCTTGTATCTAAGCCTTGATGTCTTTGAAAACTGATCTTGTCAGTCGTGGTGGGCAAGCAGCGAGTTCCTTGATTGAAAGCCTTGCGCATTCCCTCGTCCACCACATGTTCCACTTCTAATGCAATTGCAATAATACTTCCTTGATTCGACTTGCTCACTCTTACGCGACACGTCTTTCAATAGCAGCACCCTAAAGGCCGGCGAAAGTCATCACCAGTCATGCAGAAGCCTCTGCTTCTACTTGCCAGCCGTGCGTGGGCTCGTCCAAATGTCCCAACTTCCACCCTAGCTCGACAGTATTATTCCATCCCTCAGGTTGCAAGGGTGGGTCTAGGCCCCCTCCTACTTCCCAGCAGATCGTCCAGCAAAGTTTTACCTTCACTGTGGATAGGCTGTTCCAAAGCTTGGATCTGGCGGTGGTGTCCTCGGCATTTAAGAAGCTGTACTTTGTCGACTTCGTCATCATCGCTAAAAATGTTCCAACCGCTGGGACGGAGCAGCAATCACGGGCGAGTTAGATCATTGGACCCAGAATGGTGTTTCCAAGTATATACATGTCTTTCTACCGCGTACAGGCGATCTTTGTTGCATCACACGTTCATCACTGTAGGGTCAGCATAGTCGAAGAAACGTTGAGGCCTTCTGAGATGCACTTCAATCGCTTTGCTATTGTTGAGCTAAGTATGCTCAAAAAACAATGGTTGAACGACGTGTCGAACAGTGTGAAGGCTTGGAGTTACGCATCACACAACTCCTGCGAAAACGCACGAGATGTACCTTCCTCTCACGGGTTCGATGATTCGTCAGATTAGTTGAAAGTATAAGGAACATACTACGGGTGGGTTCTAGTTACATTTGCTCCACGATCATCACATGTAACCGATTTTTACACGGACAAAAAGCGAATGCATGCATAGCTGAGTAGACTGGAACTAGAAAGAATTTCTGAGTGGATTGACCGAAAGGAGAGCGGGTATCTAATGGAAAAGGCCAGCGCGAGGGGTCTGATTGCCTGAAAAGACAGTATGTTCGCTTTGCAATTTACTCCACTGTGAATTAACCGAATTACATCTTATTGAGGGGCGGTAGGTTGCCATCCCAGTTGATTTTCATCGCTGTCAGAACCGTTAGCGTGCCTTCCCCTGTCAACCGGCTTTGTAGTCCACTCACTCGTTGGGAACGGGAAGTAGCTGCCATGATCAGCCCTCATGTAGACATGGAACCCTCCGGGTCTTGGGATCTTTTTCAGCTGGCCCTGTGGTCCAGGCGCCCGCCTTAAGTTATCAAGACGACCCACGACCCTCAGCATAGCCGTCAAAGCAGTCCCGCTCGCCTCCCGACCAAGGCAGGCATGCGGTCCGAATCCGTAATGGATATAAGTATCCATGGGCCTGTCGATCCTGACGGTATCCGGCTCGGGAAAGTATTGGGCTTCGCGGTTCGCACCGACGAAGCTGCAGAAGACTTTGTCGCCAGCTTTGACCTTGACTGGGCGACCTCCGTCGTCGATGGTCGTGGATACGGTGGATTGGCGATATGAGCCGGAGGTTCCGTTGAGCCTGATGCCTTCCATTGCGTAACGCAGGAGTTTGTCGTCTGCTTCGGCGCCATCGATTTTGGCCCACTTGTTGATATCGGGGAGGTGTTTTTTGCCTTGGTCTGATAGGTAGTAGTCAAGTAGTTGAGTGAACTAAACGTGGTCAGTCGGGTCGATTGGACGACAAGGCTCAACAGAATATCCTACCACCTGGGCCTGATTCGCGACCATGGCACCCACCGTTGGCATGATCTGAGACCATGTGATCTCGCTCACACCCATCCCACTCTCCAGAAGCCGTCTGACCATGTGCACACCATAGTCGGTAAGAGGGCTATGCTGCTGATACATGCCGTCAACGACGCCAGCGATCCAGCCGGTTGCATTGACCATCTTGACGTTCCCTTCGACGAGCTTCCCAAGCTGTTGCGTGACTGCTTTGGCAGCGAGACGTAAGGGAAACGACTTTGCGGGATCAACGTCGCAGAAAATGCAGATGAAGATGACAGCAAGCACCATGTACATTTCTTGTTCCGTGTACACGCCATGAGGATGCTCTTCCGTTTTCAGGGGGAGTGAGAAGACATTGGCTGCGAAATGGACATGCGCAAGATTGCCCACGCTTCGAACATTAGCACAAGACAAACGCACGTGGATGTGGGCACTTACTCTCGGGTAATGTCCACTTGATTAATCCCAGCGATCTTGCAGCTTTTCTCGGTCAACAACTTGAGCGTGATATACTCATAGAAATCTTTGATCTGTTCATGCCATTTATCTCGGTACAGTGAAGTACCCATCAGTTTCCTTTGTTTGGCATGGAACGATGTATCACCGCCAAGCATAAAATCAAGACCCCCTTTCCCCATAAGCCACTCGAGGCCATCGTTCCACGTCACGCTGAATTCTTGTGCATGTTCCAGGATGTGTTTTGCTCCTTGATAAGACGTGAAATTGACCAGGGGCGGGATCGCCGCAGGCCGATCCCAAGAATACTGATCCTCACGGCCAAGGCTGCGAAGAATCTTTCTGTTCTCACTACGAGCTATCAGCTCAGAAGAAGCTGGGTGTTACCACTTATTAGAGAGTCTTACCTTGGGATAGTCATAGGGTAATGCGCATATACCGAATTGGTCTTGAAATGATTGGGAAAAGCCCTATGAAAGAGCTTATAGATGACACTGTCGCCGATTAGAATATCTGTGTCATTGCGATAGTCGAAGCAATTCTCACCAGCCTTGTTGCACAGCCAAATCATACTGAACCTCACTGTAACCCCAATTTGTGAGGTTCTTAGGATTATAATCTATCGTATAGAACCTGTCGCCGCGGACCAATGCAACAGCATCTGAAAGAATCGCCCTTGAGATCGTGAAGGTTGGTGCTATGCCGACGCCAGGCACCATGGGAACTTTAGCGCTCTCCGAGACCATCCCGGCATACATCTCAACGTAGTCAGGGTGCTCGTAGCTTTAGAAACCTGAGTCAGCTGGGCTCGACAAAAGACAAGAGACCAAGCATTACAGATTTTTGAGTTGCTCCGCAACTGGTGGGTCTGAACATATGTCTTCAAAGGTCTCGTGCGGCTTCAATCCGAAGAATTTCCGGAACTCGTTCAAGGAGCCCAAATTCCATGCCCTTGACTGCTGCATTCCAAGGATGGTAATAGCTTTTAGACAAGTAGGGATGTTATTTGGTCCAAAGGCTCCTACCAATGATCAGTTATCTGCTGATTGGTCTGAAAGGCTCAGCAGTAGTCAAACCAGCCGTGTCTTCGATTGAACTTGTCAAGATCTCCACGAGCTCATCATCCGGAAGCCTGCCATCCGCGTCTCTTTTTAGATCTGCGAAAGGTCGTTTTTGAGGATCTTTTGGCAATGCATGCTCCCATTTACCCAGACCCTGGAGAAGCTCCTGCAAAGTCACGTCCTTTGCTTCTTTCCCAAAGAGCTTCTTATACAATGCTTGGGTCCACTTATCGTCTTTTTCGCTAATGCAAGAATGCCATCGATATGCCAAGTTGAACTCTGCAGATACCTGGTTGCCCACACCGCTCGGGGTTCCGTCCATGCCTGCAATATGTCAGAAGGAAAAGGAAAAATGCGATTCCGGGAGATGCCCACCAAAGATCTTGCCCATCTCCGCTCTCGGATCCTAACGAAATCAGCGCTACTCGCGAAGCACGATAGGGGAGCTATACTAAAGTCCAAGTAGTATTGCTATGTACTCGAGTTAGCCATTGTCCATTTTTGAGTAGGTTAGTGCGACCCACCTTCTGTTTAAGTTTACGATGGTCCGAAGATAGTCAAGAAGTGTGATGTTCTGACAGTCAGTAGGAGCCTCGGGGGCAGCAAGGATTCGAGGCTTACAATATACAATCCGCAAGTGATAAGCCTACCAGTTTGGAAAAGGTCGTTGTCATACTTCGCCCACGACTTCTCGGCCATCTCGTGTGTCAAGCCCTCATTGGGCTTGTGGAATCTTCCGTTCTCGTTGATGGCTGCTAGCTGTTCGACCACGTAGTTGTGGAAACTAGCCCGGTTAATATATAGCCCTCA
Organism: Xanthoparmelia taractica; assembly: GCA_033085395.1. Classification (NCBI taxonomy): domain Eukaryota; kingdom Fungi; phylum Ascomycota; class Lecanoromycetes; order Lecanorales; family Parmeliaceae; genus Xanthoparmelia; species Xanthoparmelia taractica. Next base: position 210,024 of record JANQBS010000044.1, on the reverse strand, counting down.
TTGCACTCAGCAGAATGGTGGGAAAAAATCATGCTTACCGGTTGAACATGATAAGCAACACACCGCAACCCGGAGGGAAACCCAGGAGTCTTTGCTCCGAGAAGCAATCTGCCTTCAACTTGCCATACTTAAACGTCCGGATTTGATCCTGATCCTCCTGTGTGTCTCCATAGAGAATGGAAAGGTCGAGGTACGACGAAGTCTGGGAGTTGTTGAAATCACGGTGGTCCGTTTGAAAGAGATCATGGATGATGAGAGATGCCCAGTAGAAGAACACGCTTGAGACCTTGTTCGGATGTGGTTTGAATTCCTTACGCGCCATGACACTATCAAATACAAGACCTGGATCAGGCATAGCTCCTGGGGAGATGGTATTCGGCGAAACAGAGCGAGCATATGGGGTGTTGGCGGCTCCCAGTTGAGGATACAAGATGTTCTACCAACAATCAGTTTCAGTGACCCCAGGTAATCTAGTCAAGACGTGCGTTGTTTGACCCATCAGCCTGTCTGTAGATAAATTTGTCTCCAAGATAAGACATGGGCGGATGCTGCAAAGAGTTCCACAGCTCGTCGATGAAGGCGTTGGTCAAATCTACTCGGGTTTTTGATCTTGAGGGCAAACCACTGACAAGCTAGAATCCCATGAGCGGCGCAGCAAGCTTCCAAGAGCATAAGGCATACTTGTATCGTGTGCTCCATCAGATACGTTTTATCGTCCTGCAGTTCGCCTGTTGCCTTGCTCTTCATGACATCAATCAAGGTGTGTACGTCCTTGAAACCCATGGCCTTGATGTCTGACATCAATCCAGATGGTTGCGTATGGTCTAGGAACACCCCTTCACCAGCCTGTGTGGGTAACGGTCGCCGCTGCGTATGATTGCGGAATAAGCTTCTCACGCTCGAGACGGTAGATTGAGAGACGAAAAGGGCTTTGTCGCTTTCGAAAGATGCCTTGCGACTCGATTGCAGTCCTTTCAAAGAAGAGAAATGAATGAATACGTACGCTAGCATGAATGACCTGGGCAAATTGCTCGAACGAGTTCTCCACGTCCTGCCTGCTGGCACTGTGATCCGTGGAAGGATCTGAGGTGTCTTTCTTTGATTTAAAAAGTGTAAAGGAGTTGTGGCGCTCCTTGGGACTTGCTTTTCCCCTCGAGTCCCCGTTGGTTCCATTAGTCACACCATGGGTGGTACCGTTGACGCCGTTGGTGCCATTGACCCCACTGGCTTCTTCTTTCCTACTCTTGAATCTGGTGGAGAGCTTGCGAAGCATCTTGAAGCAAGTACCTGACGGTATGCGAACAGGGTATCACAAGTTGCAGACTTAAGTTCAGCTTATACAAGCTCATCAAGTAGTCATTCGGCTCTTGAGGGGTCTGGGGCCTTGCAGGTTGCACATGAATCTTGCTGCAGAGAGGAGAAGTGCAGAGAGGAGAAATCTAGAGATGAGAAAGTAGAGTGATAGCCGGGTAGGGTAAGCTTCGGAGCGGGGGGTTTTCTCCCTTTCGCTGTGAAGAAGCCGATCCCTTGTCTTGAGCAAAAGCTCGATTGGTGAGGAAAGAAATTGCAGCATGACGGATGCGGAGGTGACCGGCGCCAGCTTAGATTCTTTTAGGTGTATGTGCAAAGACAGTAGCTATACAGGGGGACCATTGACGTGGGCACCAATAGCGGGGGGGATGGCGGAGAGATCTACCTGCTCCTGCATATGTAGGGGATTTTTGCCAGCCCCGCTTTTGGCCGCTCTTGTCTCTTCTTACTTAGGAAGTAGGAGATAGGCTAAGGTCGGCAGAGCAGATGGAAAAGACAGGATGGGGTAAAGATGATTGATGGGGAAAGTAGGATGCCATTCCAATCATCATAAATCGGAGTGGTTTTTTACTTTTTGATATCATCAATAATTGAAGCAAGAAGAAGAAGAAGAAGAAGAAGAATGTCTGAGCGGCAGCCAAAGTCGTATGCAGTATCAAGATGTATCTATGCGCTTCCCCTAGCTAGATGATAGACAGACTTGACAGAAATGAAAGACAAAAGAAGTCGTCGAAACAACGAGCTGGTCCGATTCGCGACAATGACAGAAAGGGAATGGTCTCTTTTTTTAATTTTTATTGCCGAAGACCGGACAAATTGATCCGAAGCCACACAATTTTGTTTATGGATTTATAGATATATGGGATATATGGATATGAGGATTTACATTGTGTGAAATGGTCAGTAATCAAAAACAAAACCCAGTAGGCAAAAGTATTTCCTTTCCCAAAGCATGTCTTTCGTCTTTCATGAATCAACCATCTATGATTTCCACAAGAGAAAAGAAAAACGGCCATTCTCAAAAGCACCCTCCAACCTCTGCTGGCACCTTGAATTGCTGCAACGAGCGTACAGATACTAAAGGTACTAAGGATGATAGCCAACGCTCGGTTGGATCCGGCTGTCTGATTCACAATTGATTCACATCGATGAAAGCTTCGGTCAACTACCAAGTACCTATTCAATAATTGATAACCCACTAAGGCTTGCCAAGCATGACCGTGGCTGGCTGATTGCCTTCTTCAGTCCTCTGCATGCACTTTCCCCCCCAGTGCCCCACTCACTCTCCTCTCCCTGTCGCCGGCTCCCCAGATGCACCTTGGCCACATTAGTGCTTCTTTTTCCTCTTGCCCCATCCCTGTTCCCTGTCAATCTTCAGTCGACCTTTTGCCCCCAAACTCGCTCATCTCATCCGTCTATCAATAATGTACATCTGGGCCTCCTCCTGTAGTAGTCTTACGCGCCGCGTCTTTCCATTTGACGTTGAATATGCCGATCAAAGCTGCAACTTTTCGCTGTCGTTCCGTAGATCCAGCTTGAACCACCGCAACAAGCTTTCTCCTCTTCGTCTCGCCCGCTTACCCTCCATTAAAATCGTTCTCTTCCCTAGTCAAGACGTATCCTTCACACAAGCAGGTCCGCAGTAATGCAGTTTCGAAAAAGCAGCACGAGTGATGCCCAGCAGGATCCTGGCGCCAATGATACCGCCGCCACTCAGTCGTACGGCCCACGTCGGCAGCGGAAAAGGGTATTTATATTGGCTTCAAGGTCCCCTCCAGCGGCTGAACGTGTGTCAGGTCATACTCTGCTTCGATGGCACCGGAAATAAATTTCAAGGTCGGACGAGTCCTTCGATGAGAGGAAGAGTACAACGTTGAATCTGCACCAGGCACTTCCGCAGATAGTAATATCCTGAAGATTTACGGAATGCTTGACCGTACAAACGGCGACAAGCACTACTATCAGGTATTCCACACCGAATTGCCTCTCAATGTGGTCTGAATATTTTAAGCCGGGAATCGGCACTTATGTCGATACACGATCCCTCTCGCATACAAGCACGTGGGCTCGAATCAACTCTTGGTACCAGAAAGCCAAAGACTCTGCGGTTGGCACGTCTTTTGACTTACACGTTATGGTATGATCCCCCTTTCTGTCAGATTGAGGCCACACAGCCAACGGCTTTTCAGGGCGCCTATAAGTTCTTGATGCAGGTACGTGTGTCCGGAGTCTTCATGGCTCCTTTCGGCGCAAACAAACGTCTCTGGAGCTTATATAAAGAATACATGCCCCCGATCTCGAAACTCTTTTTTGAATAGGAAAAACTGAATCCGAAACCATCAACAGTGCTATGACGACCACGATATTTTCTTCTTTGGCTTCAGTAGGGGGGCCTACGTGGCACGCTTCCTTGCGGAGATGCTGGACCACGTAGGCCTACTCAGCTCTGGTAACGAAGAGATGGTCCGATTCGCATGGAAGGCATTCTCTCAGTGGCAGCAAAGGGAGGAGAGTACGGAGGAGGAAAAAAAGAAGAAGAAGCTGATGCTTGACTTCTTAATGGCTTTCCGGGAGACTTTCAGCCGCCCTGTCCGACGTATTCGTTTTCTTGGTCTCTTTGACACTGGTGACTCCGCTCGCCCATCTATGAGAGCTCTAGCTGAATTTGTGCACAGTCAACAGTGTCCCTAGGTTCGAGAATGCGTGGATGCAGCGGAGCAAATTCCCGTATACCGCCAGAAGCTCGGCTAGAGTGATCCGTCATGCGGTAAGTATTGACGAACGGCGGGCAAAGTTCCGGTCAGATCTGATATCCGGGGCAAAACCATCCACTCTAAAGGAGAAGCATCACAAAGGAATCCGTGGACGGAAGTTGGGGCTACATCGGGATCGTATGACCGACCGCCCTACGCCGAGTCAAACGGATACAACCCGGTTTCGGAGGAGGTCGCAGTTTCGCTCCACTGCCGACAAAGCTAGATCACCTCGTCCGAGCGGTGTAGACGAGGGTTACCTTGATCCAGGAAAGAGTTCGCGTGGCCGCCTTCCGTCCACGACCCCCAATGGTTCACGTAACGCCGCGTCGGATGGGGCTTCCATTCAAACATCAACTTCAACTGACTCGTATCAGCCCGGACACCATCCTGATGATGCGGATGAAGACGACGAAGATGAAGCGGCTGAACAGGATATCGAAGAGTTGTGGTTTCCCGGCTGTCACGCTGACTTAGGTGGTGGTTGGCCTTTGGGCAAAGGAGAAGACTCTGCTCTCAGCCACGGCCCCCTAGTATGGATGGTCAGGGAAGCGCAACGAGCTGGACTAGAATTCGATCTCGATAAGCTGTTGCATTTTAAGTGCTGCGACGAAGATTATAACATACCGTCTCATGGAATAGCATCAGATGGTCCATCGTTGCCGCAAATCCAAGTGAGCCAGCCATTTTCAAGTCCAAAATCAGAAAATCAGGAACCTGGATGTAGGTATATCTTGGACTTCTTCCCATCATGTCCCGAACCCCAAGCTATAAATACACGTTCAAGGAGCAAAAGCTCTCTCGTCTCCCAGACTCGGGTCACGAGTCAGATTTCGAATCGAAAAGAAGCAGTGCTGACCCCAAGATGTCCATAGGGGCGGCCGGTATGGAGCCAGAGACCTCACGGGGATCCGAATTCCAACAGATACTCTTCAACGCTGCGACCAAAGGTGTGCTTCACGATTGTCTTGAGTTCAACAACGGGCTTCCGGTATCGTCTGTCTTATCATGGAAGATGATGGAATACATGCCATTCCGCAGAATGGACCTCCGACCTGATGGATCTTGGAAAGCGATAACTTTCCCGCTACCCAGAGGCGAAGTGAGGGATATACCCAAGAATGCATGGATCCATCACTCTGCTATACAAAGGATGGAGGCTAATGAGAATTATCGGTACGTCTACAATCTCTAGAAATATCTCTCTGACATGTGCCGCGATTGGGGCCCCGAAACACGTCCCGAGAGCATTGTACTTATCAAACGCTGCCTCGTGACTCCCTTGCCCATCTCCAAGAAGCAATTCTGACTCCTCGAACAAGACCAGGGAATCTAATAGTCGGTGGGGGTGGGCGTGGCGTCAAAAAGGCACCGAAGCATTTGGGGATAGGAGAGTGGGAGGTTCTAAAGGGCAAGGATGATCCCGTTGGCAAGGTGTACGTCCGGAAAGGCCCGACTGTTGAGAAGCAGATTGCCAAAGCGACCAAAGAAGCATGATATTGGTGTATCCTCAACCAATAAAAGTCAACCTGGTGACGCAAAACATGATAACCATTCCGCTGTAGGCTTTCGATCCTTTGTTAGAGAGATGGGCTGACGTGGTTGCGGGATGCAGGCAAGCTGTCAGGAAAAGAAGAAGTGGCTTGCTTGTGCTTGCGTCGAATTTGATTATCATCGTAGTATCCGAAGGTAGAAAAATACTTGTGCATGATTGCTTGTGAGTGATTGATGGTTGGAGGTAGTCTCAGTAGCGACCCACGGAGGTTGGAATCTGCTGAAGTCGTCATTGCTCCCTCTTCTCACCAAAATCACTAGGTCTACACATTATTATTATCCTCGGCCTTCGCTGCGGCTGCCTTCGAAGCAATTCCTAAGTACATTTTTCGCGGATGGCGTTTGAGCAATATGGCGCAGCCGTGGATTATGAACATCTAACCGAAGGATCCTTGTGGAAGTTTGATTACTACTGCTACATGCTTCACCCGACTGATCAGTCGACTCGAACCTTGCTCTACGGTAACATTTTAGGAGAGCTTCAAGTTTTCACTCCTGTCATATGCATAGCGCCACCCAAGGTTCATTAAGCGGCTCATCACGTAGAGAGGTAATGGATTTAGTCACTGTGTATCTAGATGTATGAATCGCACATGAGTTCGACGCCCTATAGGCGGAGACTATGGTATCCAGTAGTCTACTGTGACCCAACGCCTATAATGATGCAAAGAGGAATGATTTGCGGGAACCCCGTCGACGATCTTGCGGCAGCGCCGGCAGATCTGTGAAATGAGAGTCCTGAATCTATCGTGCTGTGCCCTTCCGGACCGGCGTATTCCGTAGTCTGCAGGCAAATTCGGTCCTCGACCGCTGCCGAGTCACTCAAATTGAAGCATTGGCGGTTCAATGGACTCGAGAAAGCCGAAAATGGGACGCCCGCTCTATAGTATGTGATTCGTTACGCCAGTGGCGATACCGAACAGCACCAGTGCTTGTTGTCCACATCCCATTTCGTAGGTAGCAGTCCTGCTGTTCCTCAAAGTTTGTTCGTGAAGATATCTTGAAGTCGAAATCCCAGATTTGGTACGATGGACATCAGACCCGTGCAAGTAGTCAGGATAATGAGAGTGGGCCAGTAATGAAGTGAATTACAAATTGCTTTCCGATAGTTTGAAAAAACATGGGGGGGTTTTCCATTCCCGGATGAAGGCCCGGAATTATCTATCCTCGCCCGCCAGCTGGACTCACAGCAGGGCTCAGACTTAGGGCCGGACTGACGCTTCCCGATCTTGCATCAGAGAAATTCCTCCTCTCATTCTCTCGACGAACCAGACGCTCCACAAGTTCTCTCCCGTCGCCTTCCTTCAGTCCGGCAGGCAAGGAACCTGATCCGGCAACTAAGTAATCGCTAGCACCTTCTAGCATGAATGGTGTCATCGGTCCGCCAGGACTTCCTCGAGGATTGAGTCGAGGAGGGCTTGGCTTGGAGCTGACGCTTGATGAGGCTAGAGAACGACAGGTTTTAGCTATATTGTTGATCAGATCTCGCTGGTATTGTAAGATTTGTTGTTTGGCATCCGAACCAGGGGCGGGACGTGGCTGGGAGGTGATTGAGCGGGGACTAAGCGGCGAGGGAGGAGCGGGAATGGAACCTTTTGGCGGGAAATTTGCTGGGTGGTATTTGGGGAGCCCAGCCAGGTTGAGGCTTTGCGGTGGTATTCTCGATTTTTGGCTGCTGTTGATCGAAGGTAGAGGGTTAGACGTTTTGGAGGAGAGCGGAGAAGAGGGTCTGTAACGGGAGGATTCCGACCGCGAACCCATTTGTGTAAAGCGTCGCTGCGTAGCTGTAGTGTCTCGCTTGTCGGAAGGGTGCTTCGCGCGCGAAGAGTAGTACGGGGTCAAGGACTCGCTGATGCGAGGCTCGCCTTTCTGCCAAATTGTAAAGTACTCTCCTTGCGGTGCCCGCGCCGTCAAGGGTGTGGTTGGGCGTGAGAGCTGACCTTGGGCCGTTTTTCTCGCAGGAATGTCAATGGGAGCTGTGGGTTTTTCTGAAAGGCACTCTGCGAGAGTAGGCGGTACTACTGGAGACGGGAACGCCCTTATAGCATTCGATGGCAGATGGAGTTGAAGCGAAGGTATATTGGACTGAAGACTGGTACTGGACCTCAAGCTGGAGAAAGTGGCGGACAAGTGACGATCAGGACTCGTACTTGAACGATTTTTCAAACCTGGGCGACTTTCCCAGGTCGTAGATTTCTCTATGGTGGATGCTTCTTCTTCTTCTTCTTCTTCTTCCTCTCCTCCTTCTTTTCTTGTGGTTGCTTTGCCATGGGAATGTTGGGATGAGGAAGACAAAGACATCTTGGGCGGGGAAAGGATTTTTCAAGTTAAGGTTGTGGATAGTATGAGGCGCCATGGCGGGAGCTTCGGGGCTTAAGGTAAGGCAGTTCTAGTGGGGGGCACGGGGGCCACAGGGGGGAATGAGCCGAGAAATAGCTCACAGTACCTTGAATCCGAACCTGTACGAAAGTACCTTATCTTTCGGACTTTGGATGATGAATCCAACATGAAATTGATGAGAAAAAACATGTTGGGCCTATCAAATGACGTCGTTTCTTCACCTACACCCGTCTACAAGAACGACTCCATGAAAGATTATCTTATATCTACAATATCATCAATTGACGCGGCCAAGTGTCGGCTGGGGTCAGAGCGTGTAGAAAAGCAATGAAATTGATACCTCGTGCTATCACGAACTTCGTTCACGAGCCAGCAGAAAGTTGGAAATTTTCCGAAATGCTCCGCTGCATGCTGCACAGTCGATCATGAATTAAATAGGCTACATGGAGAATATAATATGTACATTGAGCCAAAATTTAGATTTCCCTACCTTACGCTTTCCAACTCTGATGTTCCGTGTTTCAAACATAGGCCAAGTCATCGCCTGGACAAATTCCAACATCCAGCTGGTCGAAGCCTTCAGAGATCCTGTCGTAACAGACAAAGAAGCGAAGTCTGAGGGAGTCGGTCCCATCAAATCCTCCAAGAAGTGAAACTTGTGCGGAGCAGTAAGAATATAAATCTCGATCTGTCTTCTCGATCGAGGCGACTCTCTTCTAAGAGGAGCTATCGTGAGCATGAGCGTGGCGGTGCAGATGAGAGGCCCTCTTCTGCCTTGTTGCCGATGACATATCAGCGCCATCCAGGCTGTAGAGCGACGCCGGACTGTAGCCGCCGTTGGATCCACCACAGATTTGAGTCTGGTCGGCGGTGCAGACCGAGTTGCACATGCCTTGCACAAGCCCGGTGACGGCATCGTTAGATGGGCTTTTCACCAGCGGCAGGATCTCGTTGCCGCAGAAACATTGGTAGGAGTATTCCACCAGCATCCATTTGTATCTTGTCGTTTGCGCTTTCTGCGCAGCATCCGCAGTCCCCGTGCCACTGCAAAACCCTGCGCACCACTCGGGTGTGACCGGGTTGGGAAGCGAAGCGGACGTACCTGACGTCAACAGACGTCTGTAACCAACATAATCCATGTAACATCCTTGGTAAGTCCAGCCAGGGACATCCGAGTGCTGAGTATTAGGCGCGCTTAGACCAGCTTCTTTGCAGGTTGCCTGTACAGCATCCTCAGGACCTGGTTGAGGCTTGTTGCATCCGGGCTGGTTGTCCAACCAGCCCCAAATGGGCTCGTCCACCGGTGAGGGCACGGTGCATGCATTCATCTCGTCGTTGGTGTTGACTGCAGAGGCATCCAAACATGCATCGACCTCGTTGTCACCGTCACAGGTTTTGCACTCATCAATGAGGGTTTGCAAAGTGTCAGTCTCCCAACCGGCAAACTGGAATTTATCAGCCTGTTGTCACAGGAAGGGTTTGGGCCCGCTGTTGTCAAGACTCACGAAATCTCCGTGGATACCGAAACCCGTAGGATCACCTTGGGCCAATTCGAAAGGCCAGTCGTCTTTAGCGGGGTTCCAAACACCGCTTTTAGCGAAGCTGTCAATGTCCCAATAAACTTCCATATGCATGGCAGGGAAATGCGTCCAGCCTTCCGGGCAGTTTTGTTCGCCGTTTTTGGTGCCGGCTGTGCTTGAGAAATTCCTCCCTGAAGTGTAGTCCGTGAGGTTTTTGCCGTCCCAGCAGTCGGGGAAGTAAACGTCGTAACGCAGGCCTGTTGTATATGCGTCGCAATTGGCCATGGGGAATCCCAAACCGGCATTACCAAATCGATTCTGCTTAGCATACGGATTCGAACCGTCCGCCGTCGGACATGTGAACTGGACTGGTTGCGGGATGCCCTGGCCAGCATCTCTTCCGAGATAGATTCCCCCACCATCTAGCGGGGTGGCATCCGGCATGCTGCGCTTAAATGGATTGCCAACGAGCATTTGAAAGCCTGGTGGAAAGGCTACGATCTTGTCGGAAGTCGTCATGGAAGAGCTGGAGAGTCAATGACGAGTGGCGCATTCGGCAAAGCATTGACCTTACCTGTAGTAGACCTTTTCTTGCGTGGCAGCCACAGCGATGTAGCTACCATTCTGGGGAGACTTGAAACTCAACCTTGGAGTCCAATAGACGCTCTTGTCCGCTTTGGCTTGTGTCGACGTGCACGAGGAGTGAAGGGCAGATTCTTCCTCCATAGAGGGAGCCCAGTTGGAGCCACCCATGCCCAGGTGCACGTGGGCGGAGGCCTTACCGGGGGCGATTATAGGGTCCACTCGACCGTACATGAGCGGTGCAAGGCCAACGATGACCTGTTTGATAAGGGCAGGAGTTGCAGCACCTGGTGCAGCGGAGCAGGTCGACGGGCCGAGGCTTTGAACGAGAGGCGAATGAGCGAGCAGAAAGGCCATTTGGCCAATGGTTGAGAGACGCATGGTGCAGGGTTTTTTTGGGGGAGCAGGGAATGTTTGTTCGAATAGCGAGTGTTGGTGGAAGCAAGGTCCTTAGGGGAGGGGGAAGTGGTAGAGGCAGATAATCAAATGTGAAAGAGTGACTGAAAGGAGTGACTGGCACCCAAGAGTCTCAGACTCTATAAGTTAAAGAGTGTGTGGGTAAAGGAATGTGATGAGAATTGGTAGAGTAAGGAGAAGAGAGTGAGAGTGTGTGAAGGACGAGGACGACAAGGTGTTTTTGAGGTAAGCAGCTTACCTTAAGGTAGTTTACCTGGGACAGTTGGGAAGTTTCGAATTGATCGACGCTAACGAGGTACTTATGGTCTAGGTCAGGAACAAAAAAAAACCAAAAAAGGGGTAAAATCTGGAGATTGATTGCCTGGACCAGTCCAAGCGGCCGTCGGGATCTCGAAACCAATAAACAGTCCAACATCAATATTTGATCCTGTGTACTTGGACAACGTCGGAGCTGCTCCTCCTTCCCCCTCTTTTACCCCCCAGCTCCAGCTCAAGTAGGAGTGTGAAATGATGTTGTTGGATGTGGACATTAATGATAGTCTGGACGATGTAATAGCAAATGACTTAGGATGACAGACGCCGCAATGGAAGCATGATAAATGATGATGTGTAATATCAAAAAAAAAGACGAGCATTGCTACCTGCTCTTCCATTCTTGGTGGGGCCTGGACTGTTTTATCAGCATATTACCTTTTTATGTTGTTGCTGCTTGACAAGGCAGATTAGAAGGAAGACGAAAGAGGAGAGAAGAAGAGAGATGAGAGTAGCGTGAGTTGACAACATCAGGTTACGAAGTACTTGATACAACCAGGCTTCGGCTGCAGCTAATACCAGAGATTCAGCTTCTTGAAGTATGAAGTATGCTAGATGAAGGGGGGTTGGTTCATCTATTGCCGCCGCCTCGGCCGCATAAAGTACCTTTAGTTTTGTGGATTTAAGGTTTGAGAGAATCGGGAAAAGGCGCAAAACTAATACTATCACACGTGGTTAGTAGTAGAAGTAGAAGCGGCATCGTCGCCCCTTTAATCTTGTTTACTTGATGGGGTACTTCGTAAAGATGGAAAATCCTACATACATATACTACCTTGCGAAGCACCAAGCACCTTGAGCCAAGGTCCAAGCATCTCAAGCACTCATCATAGAACGGAACGGTATTGCCAGCAGAATATCCTGCCCCCTCTTAAAGCTACCACATCTTGTTCAAAGCGAAACAGAATACTTGCATGCCGACAGCAGATTGCCATGCTCCAACAGAGAGTCGTCGGTCGCTGAAATGCCTGACTCTCATCAGTGCCAAGTGTTGGCTTGAGTGTGATTACGCATTCCATTACCCACTACCAAGTAGCCGTCAGTTGAAGAAATGCATTAACATCGCCCGAGCGCTACCCACCAACATCGTTGGGCTCCCGATGCTATCCTTGACAAAAGAATATCCTTACCTCATGAATTATACAAACCTGACATCCGAAGCCATGGCAAGAGAAGTCGACATCGGCCTTAACAGTCGTGGTGACCTGTTAAGAGTATGCTGACACGACTCTGGATCCCTATTCAAATTAATACTTCTCTCCTGCTAGTCAATGTTTCCTACATTTTCTTGCTTTTGGTGGACATAGTCCTTTCTCTCCACTTTCTCGGTACGACAAATCGATGCTCGTTCCATGCGGAATATCGGGACCCTGCGCCTTGGTAGAGTCTACCCAGAAAGCAGTGATATCTCCATCGCAGAATTGACCGCAGAAGTAGAGGAAGCATGTGCATTCGCAGTAGTGCTGGGGTAGTCGCTGATTGGTGGGATCAAGGCTGCCTTCTTGCGGGCTTTCGCTCCCATTTTTTTTTGCTTCTCTTCACCCAGAGTGAGAAGAATCATTTGTTCACCCTATCGCCATAACAAAGTGGTTAACACCTTGATAATTTTCATATCATTACAGCTCCACGTGCTTGCTGATTGTCAAATGCTTGTTTTCAAGGAGTGTTATCAACGATTCTGTATTGTATTTTACGGCTAATCCTCGGTACATCCGTCCCCAAAGTTCTACAACATGCAAGCCAAAACACTCTAAACTAATCAGGGACCCCCATCAAATGCTCCACTTCCTTTCGTCGCATCATGGCCCCCCACTCCTCTCCCCAAAACCCTCTTCCTGCAACCTTCCAGCCCCCAGCCTCGTCGGCGGTTAACGAATACCCTTCAGGTGTCATCCCCAGATCCCGCAGTGTTCAATTCTCCACCTCCAACGCCCCAATGTCGCGCTCCGTCTCTCCAAAAAGTAATTTCCATCAGCAGCAGCAAGCGGAAAGCTCCGCTGATGAAATCACCCCCATTGTCAGTCGGGAAAGGGGCGGAGCAAAGAATAAGAGATACGATTCTGCCTCTACCGGGCAGCTCGCGGAATCTGGTGAACCGGGCCCTTCTCGACGACGCAGCAGCTCTAGCGCGAGGAGGAGGAGAGGAGGGCGATCGGGGTTGGGGTCAAAGGGTCGCGAGACCGCAGCCGACGAGGGGAAGGACGGAGGGAGTTGGTGGAGAGATTTGGCGGAGAAGTATGGGAGTGTGGAGTTGGAGAATAAGGGAAGTGTTGCCCGAGATCACCTTGCTCTTGGTGTGTCCAAAACCTCTCCTTTTTCTCGCCGTCTCTCTTATTCCTCTTACCGTGGAGGGGATACTTGATACTGTCCCATCGACTTATGCTCGTCAGAACGCACCTTTTTGGCCTGGCTTCGTACTTCCCTCGCCTTCGCTTCAATCGGTATCGCTGTAACTCAGCTCTTTCGGCTCAATACTACCATATCGGAGCGGAAAGGCTACACTCCCAACAATCCAGACAACACTTTTCATCTGCGTCAGGTAGGAAAGCCGTTGGGGGCCACCTTCCTAGGAATTGCAATCTTGGTCTTGCTTATCGGAGGAAGGAGATATTTTGAGAGCCAGGTGTGTCAGCGAACATGCGTGGAGACGGTGGACTTGCAAAATTCGCATACTGATATATAACTCTAGTACTGGATCATCCGGGGTAAATTCCCTGCCAGCAGAGGCAGCGTCTTCCTCATAACCTTCGTCGCTCTCGCTTTGATCGTCACCAGTCTGGTCGTTGTTTGCGTCGTTGACCCAAGCGTCTTCGAGAAGAGATAGGGAAAGCCGGGCTCCTCAAGTATCTATGTTCTTGAGTACAGTCCGGTGACCGCCGAATGCTCGATATGCCCTCTCTGGCAGAGCCTGGACCTACGAATGGGTCCGCACTATCAAGACCCCCTCGGATTCGCATAGATTTGAACCCCCCCACAGGCTGTTGTGCTGCAGACCAGGATTGAAAAGCTTTTGCATGTTAGGAGGACAATTAAGACATGACCTAGCTGCCGTCGATCGCGACCGGCTTACGAGAACGATCGCCCGGACTAATATCGATGCTTCTGTGACGCCAAATGCGCGCTGGAGGAAACGAACACCGTGTTTTCAAAATACAAGGGACTGCGAATTTAATGAGCGGTGCTATTGGTTCATGCAGATCTGGTGAAGGACATTTTGTCTGGCTGTACAAGGTCCTGTATGAGGAAAAACCGAGTCCTAGAAAGGCCAACAGCGCTTTTCCAACAAGCTTATATCTAGAAGGTGATATAAATTTAGATCATGGCGATAGAATATAGTTGTATATCCAAGAGGTGTCTTTCGAAAAGAATGGAATGGGAAGACTTCAACCTCGTTCCTGGGATGGATGGATATAAGTTTTCTTTCCCTTGTATCTATCTACTTCTGAAAGCATAAGCTTCGTGCAATTCATAATAATCTACCATTCCAAATGAGCAGTAACCATCATCAACAAACGAAGACAATCTCTAGATGAGCTGCTGGAATGCGCGATTGACTGGGGAGCGGACTTTGGTGCCCTTGTAAAAGTCGACAGTCGCCACGGCACGCTTGCTAATGCCCTCTGGGGTGAACTCGAATTTCTGTGTATTGCATTAGCGGGTTTGAGTACTTCGTTATATCGTTGCTCTGAGCATTTTACCTTGTAGACATCCTTATAAGCACCACTGGCGCCGAACCTGTTCAACCCAAATTGCTCATGGGAATACCGCTCCCAACCCATGGTTGACATGACCTCGACGCTAAGGGAGGGAATCCCGTCCGGTAGACACTTCAGACGATACTCTTTCGATTGCGTGTCGAACACCTCCCAGCAGGGAATGGAGACCACGCGAGCGGTGAGGTTGTGGTTATCTTTAAGATATTTAACCGCTTCAATACAGATGCAGACCTCTGAACCAGTGCTGACGAGCGTGATATCGGCCTTCTCGTTCTCGACGGAGACATAGCCCCCCTTGATCGCGTTCTGCAAAGTCGAGTTCTCAAGCTGAGGTAGATTCTGACGAGTCAAAGCAAGGATACTGGGTGATGATTTTGAGGTCAACGCAACGTAGTAGGCTGCGCTGCATTCATTGCCATCAGCGGGACGCCAGACCATCATGTTGGGTAGCGCACGGAAGTGAGCTAGCGTCTCAATGGGCTGATGCGTTGGGCCGTCCTCGCCTAGACCAATGGAATCGTGCGTTGCAACGTAGATAACACGGCAATGCGACAAGGAAGAGAGGCGGACGGCTCCAGCAGCGTAGGACACGAAGTTCAGGAATGTTCCTCCAAAGGGGATGAGGGTGCCGTACGCAGCGATCCCGTTCATGATACCAGCCATGCCGTGCTCGCGCACACCATAACGAATGTAACGACCAGCCCAATCACCAATGCCGAGGACTGGTGGTTGGAAATCAACCGCGTCCTTCCATCGAGTGTTGTTGGATCCTGTCAAATCTGCGGAACCCCCAATCAGGTCAGGAACGGCGTCGTGGATGGCCTCCAAGACAGCTTCTGATAATTTCCGGGATGCTTGCTCCTTGTCCCCAGGCTTGTACGTAGGCAGCTTTTTCTCCCAGCCCTCTGGGAGCTTGCCGCTCAGTCTTCGCAAAAGATCGTCGTGTTCAGCCTTGTGCTTTTGACCATACTTTTCGAAGAGCTTATTCCACTCCTCTTCTTTCGCTGCACCTTCGGCTGCATGGTTGTGGTACATGTCGTAGACCTTCTGTGGTACGACGAATGAGTCCTCCGGATCAAAGCCGAACTTTTTCTTCACCTGCTTGCAATCATCGGCCTTCAGAGCATTGCCATGCACTCCTCCAGTGCCTTGCAACAAAGAACCGAAACCAATGGTTGTGGTCAACTTGATGACCGAGGGCTTGTTGGTGACCTCTTTAGCCAATCGGAGGGCTTCCTCGATGCCCTCCAAATCGGTATCACCCTCCTTCACCCATTGTGTGTGCCAGCCGTACGCCTCAAAGCGCTGCAAGACGTCTTCAGTAAAGGCGCATTTGGTATCACCATCTGAACCTGGTTAGTCTACCCACTGTTGAATGTCCACAATGTTGGTTCTTACCAATTGAGATATGGTTATCATCATAGACCATGATGAGATTCCCGAGCTGCAAGTGGCCGGCAGTGCTGGCAGCTTCACTAGCAATGCCCTCCATAGCGCAGCCATCTCCAAAGAACGAAAAGGTATGGTTATTGATGAGCTCGAAGCCTGGCTTGTTGAACTCTGCAGCTGTATGGGCTTGTGCAATCGCAAGACCGACGGCGTTTGCAAAACCTTGACCGAGGGGACCAGTAGTAACTTCGACGCCGGGTGTATCTTGAGCTTCGGGGTGGCCAGGTGTAATACTGTCTACCGTCTAGGTTAAGAGTCAAATCAGCTGCAACTGGGGAACACATAGACAGCAAGAGGGAGAAGACATACTCGGAAGGCTTTCAGATCGTCCAATGACAACTTGTAGCCGAAGAGATGTAAGAGAGCATATTGGAGCATGCATCCGTGGCCATTCCTGGTGGAGATAGATAGTTCGTTAGAATGGCGTTGAAAACACCATGTTCTGATAATGCCAGTGAAGCGTAGTGTACCATTCGGCCGTCCATGGCAGCTGTCCGGAAGTTGAGATTGTAGTAGTGAGAAAAATGACTTACGACAAGACGAAACGATCGCGATTGACCCAGTCTGGGTTCTTGGGGTTGAAATTCATGAATTTGTTGAACATGACATGGGCAACGGGTGCCATGCCCATGGGAGCTCCGGGATGACCGGAATTGGCTTTGGCGGTGGCATCGACCTTGGGGAAGAGCAATTGATCAGCATGGACCCATTAGTATATGGATTGTATATTTTATAGAAGTGAGACAATCTCGAGTCAATCGGCCAATGCAACAGCCTTGAGGGCATATAGTGGGGCTTCACTCACGGCCAGTACGCGAATTGTATTGATGGCGAGCTCGTCATCCTTGCCGTAACCCATGATTGCAGATGCCTTGAGTGGGTATCTAAAGCCGGATTGGGGTCAGATGAAGGAGGAAAGAGGTGTGCGAGGGCAATACTTCTGAGCTGCTCTTGCTGTGGTCGAGGCCGTTTGAAAAATGAGGTACGAGGGGTGGAGGGTAAGGTAGCTATTCTAATTTTTAAGTGGGGCAACTGCGCTTTCTTTTTTCATATTCGTGCGCATACTTCGTACTACTATGTATTGCAAAGTATTTAATAGTAGTTAGTGACAGGCAACTTGATCGTGTATAAGTCCAAGAGGAACATTGCTGAATCGACCGACAAGTAATTCACTAACCTTCAGACTATCGCCAAAGCCAGGTTTGTGTGGAATTTGGACTGTTCTACTGCATGTACATCGCTTTATCATGCAGCAAAGGGGTAACATACGTTACTCCCTGACCATCACCATCTATCTTTGAAGCTTTGCTCTGCCACGGGAAGCTCTGCAACATCCGCTCTACAGTCTGAAAATAAGTCACTTCGAAAGGTCTCGAGGACGCTTTGAAACACAGTATATGGGATGCTTGCGTCTGGATCACTCTTCAGGCCGACCAGACACTGCTGCATCGCCGAGAGACTGAAACCTTTGGTAAGGGTGGAGTGTGAATTGCATACATCTAGGGCTCATCACTCATTGAGGCTTACAAATTGGGTTCGGCGGAGACAGGTAGTAGAGCCTTCGAGGGATCGATCCATCAAGAACGATCCATTATTCACTACGGAATACCTCGTGGCAAAAGTTTGACCGCATTGGAGCGATTTGCAAAAGTGAATGTGTTATAAACTATTCCCACGCATTTCTTCATATTCACTTTGCTTCTAAAACAGTAGAACAATGGTATTTTGCGAAGCGCATCGCCCGAGCATCTCATTTGGTGTCAGGACATCTAAGTCCTCCGTCGACTAACCCTTCTTCAGTAATCAAGCTTACCTTACTCTCACGCACAGTCAAGAGGTGTCCCTCCGAGAATTTATTGCTACGAGGTGTATCGCACTCTGAATCATTAGCTGAAGATACAATCTTTCAATGGCCCCCAAACGCAATTCAGCGTCAATCTTAAGCGATGTTCCAGCAGATAATGCAGATACCATGCTTATCGGTTGGAACGTCACACGAGGCCTTAGACCATTGCGGACGTCGAAACGATTAAGATCAGCATCAACCTCGAACAATGCGGCAGCAGACCACACCAATGGCGAGGACTCTTCTTCTTTTATCCCCAGAGGTCCTGGACTATTGCGCAACTGGAAGCGATCGAAAGTGTCGGCTCTACCCTCCGACTCGGACTACAACCCCCTCTTTCGCCCAGTGAACACCGGTGTTTATCCCTTTGAGTTGGAAACTTCACAAGCCACAGGTCCACCAGGTAACGGCCACGAGGACTCTAACCTGACGCTTCCAACAACACTCGCGCTCACCGATAATACTTCCAATCATGAGCCCAGCGAGATTCACAAAGAAGCGAGAATGACGCTCCTGGAGCTACCGCTAGATGTCCTCTGCCTCGTGGCAGATCATCTTGATGTCGTCGCTCGCGCTTGCCTTAAGTTCGCCCATCCAGCTCTTGGATGCTGGGCCAAGGAGGACCCTAGTAATCTGAGTGCTTGCGCGAGATCACGGATCGTGAGCCTTCTACTAAGAGATGACGCCTCGATCCCAAAAATGCTCCGTGGGGTGGCAGCCAAGGGTACTAATGAGGGACACTGCTCGGAATACCACGGTGTTACCCCTAAGTATTGCGTGATCTGCCGTTGCGATGGGCATCTTTCGCGTTGTCCAGGATGTCGAATCCGAACGTGCGCCAGAGAAGGTACGTACGTTCCTTAAATTGATTTTCTTTTTTTTTTTTTTTTTTGTGGAGTGAGGGGACTTCTCTACACCCGTCACAGGTCTTGCAGCTCCATCAACTGACTCGACAATCAAATGCTGACGCCGAGTGTGCGTAGACATCGAGTTCTGGCGGATGTGGACGCGGGTTGTGGATGACGATACAGCGTTGATCGCTGGCACTCAGCGTACGAACCCGTGAAGAGGCTTGTTAGCCGCTGCTTCATCTGGAGACACTGCTTTCGTCGATTGTCTTGAACAATACGGATTTTACGAGACAAGCATCAAGGACATGGGATTTTTCACAGCAAAGGCGCAATTGGGGACGCTAAAAGGCTATTGGGCAGGTTGGGATTAGCGGACCGATGTATTGAAACGTTCTCGTACACCACAGGCCTTGGACATAGCTCTATCGGCTGGGACATAGGTAATACGTAGCTAGTTGAGCCATGGAGTCGGATTTAGACAGTCAATTCCAGAAGATCATGCCATTCCTCGGCTATGTTCTTCCTTTATTCCTGCTCCTTACTTTGGCCGTAACACCGCAATCTTAGTACGCCTTTTCAAAGTGTGGTTTTCCCAATTTGAGGAGTCATTTGCATATGTAACATGTTCTGCAGACACCCGAAGGCTTCTTTTTCATGTTGAATCCGAGAATTTGGTCATGACCTTACGTCCTTATAATGGTATTCGGACTCCAAAGTCATCACCCCACCAAATTTCACGCGTGGACGGATCTACCAGATGGTAATAATGCTCGGACTGTGCTTAGTTTCATTACTTGCAATCAGTGTGAAAGACCTGAACCAGGCTGGGGAGCTTACCTTGCGATGTGATGAGGCCTTGTCGCTGCGCGGACAGCATTGATTGGTACAAGTAATAGACCGTTGATTCGACGATAGGGCATACCGCAATCTGCCAGGTAAGCATACCAGCTTTTGGATAAATCGAGCAGACCTGTTGCCTAGTGCTGGGCCGCTTCTTTCATGACAGTCTGAGATCCAATGTGACTTTGACTTTTACTCTCATTTTCCGGAAGCGCGAAGAATTGCAGTTCCATGTCATCAACGCAAAACTCCCAATCCAAATAATTGTACCCAAAATCGGCCACTATCTCCACCTTATAGACCTCTTTCCAATCCTCACCGCTGTATTCTTGAATTTTGACCAAGAAGGGTAGGTGGAATCCACTCGGGAAATCAACATGCCATAAGTATTGCTCCTTGGGAGCTTTCGTATAGCCTTTCACAGAGACTTTCGTCCCGGGGGCAGGTGCATCCATTGGCTTGATGAAAAAGGACTTCAGCGTGAAAAAAGGCCGAAGGCCTTCCTCGGCCATCAAAGTCGCATTGGCAATGTCAAAGTATGCTCCATCGGCATTTTCCGTTGGCCGAGAGCCAATCAGGGCATTGGGAGAGGAGACGGCACAGTTAAGGTCGTGCTTGGAGATGATTCCATCGAGGGTTGGGTCTCGCGGCGTGAGGATGCTGTAGGAGGAGAAAGATAGATGCCGGTATGGAGAGGGCACGGTTCCAAGGCCGTTGACGGTAGGAATGTCATCAAACTATTGCGGTCAGCATTGGTACCAAGGCAGAAAGTGGCTTCCAAACGAACGCGGATAATAGTGTGATTGCTCGCAGTGGGGCCTGGCGCTGTAGACGAGCTGAAACTGCCACAGAGTGCAAGTAATTGACTCAGAAGCTTCATCTGGGATACAACAAGAATATTTTAAATAGACTGCCGCTGTCGACGTGGTAGATGTACTGAATAACGCGGGGCCAATTGCCAGTAAATCTCCGCTTGGAAACCAACGTGTATCTTTTAGATTATCTTAGCTTTTAAAGTATCTGTAAGAATGAGAACAGTAAAGTTCGAACTATACTAAATACAAACATCTATCTATTGGTATATCTATAAATTAAAAACGAAGTATTATATAAGGTGCGAGGCGTGCAAGGGTGGTTGAGAAATGAGAAGGAACATGCACAGACAAGAGAAGCGCTGCAATTGTCTCATCTTCTTTCTGGCATGGCATGAAGAGTCCTTGACTTCCCAATGCGAATGATGTACTCGAGGTCTGCACTTGGCTTGGTTCATTGCACCTTCGTTACAATTGTATGTCAATGTTCTCTGGGGTTGGTCTTACAGCATCTCCTTTGACAGAGTTCAATCTCTCGGACTTGTCATTTTACTGGCAACTGGAGCACTGGAGCTGGCTATGCCCGGTTACTTCTGCTGGCTTCGAGACTAGAAGATATCTTATACCAACAAAAGGGACATTTGGTCGTCTAATACTGCCAACTCGCTCCCCAGAGGCCCGTAGTACATTTGTATACAAGTTATCAAGAGGGCTGGTCAGCCTCTCCTGAATTTCGATCAGCCTAAACGGATAGAGACAGCCCCATATCTGTTCGGAAAAGGTATGAACTACCGATAGGGGTTTCTTAGAGGAAATTTCCCACGAACGCTGAGACAGGTAAAAATTCACCAGCACAGGATTGGCCTTGTCCGAAAAGAAAGGTTAAAGGCGTATTGGAAGACTGCAAACCCGACACGTCCAGCAGGATGAATATTAGATTTCAGTGATGAAGCTGCCCGGGGAGGTAGGATGCCAGAAACACCGTCGAGATTCTCCTTTGTCCGTTCCTAATCCTGTAGAGTAGACCCATTGATCTGCGAAAACAGTGTACATGTTGTTTTGAACTGTTTGCGCATGGTAGATGGCAGACGCCACAGTCAGACATGTTGATTTTATAGCCCTACGAGGCCTTGTGCCTTTCAGTGAGGCCGTTTCCCCGGATTTTGTGGCTCATTGGGGTAACCCCGTCATCTACCGACTTTGAAAGATAGCACCTGTACTCGTGTATTAGCACTAGTCCCAACATCCCTCGAACTCATCAACTGACATCATTCTTGCCTACCTCCACCACCTCTTCCTCCGATATCCTCACCCCTCCAGCACCCTCCACATACGCTAACGGCGCGTCTCCCATGATCTTCCTTGCGCAGTCTCTCACAGTTGTGCCCTTTTTGACCAAGACACAGTCTCTGAATACGGCATTACTCCCAGCTCCTGCTCCGAACCCATGTATATTCTTGACAGGGAAAATAGGTACTAGACCCAAAAGCTCCGCGGCTCGTGACAGCACTTGCACAACGCCAGTAGAGCCGAATCTGTAAAGCACCATATCTCTCAGATTTTCGATCCTGGTCTTCAGCTTCTCATCCAACTCTTTCAGTCCGCCGCCATCTGCCTCCCCCATTTCTAAAAGATCTTCCCTCGTGTCTATAAGCTCGCTACCTTCGATGTAGCGTATAAACCCCTGCTTCGCTAATTTTCTTAAGAAGACTTCTGATATGGCCGAGCACAGGACTATCGATTGTGGATCTTGCATCTTCGCAATTTTCGATATGTTCTTGTCAGCGTCTGGGTGATCGATTTTGTTCAATGCCAAAACAGTAGGGAATTTCTCATCGGTGAAGGCATTGACGACAGAGGAAATGGTGTCAGGTGACCAGTGTTCAAGCGGCTCCTTGATTTTTAAGCGGTCCAGGGTGCAGGCAACGGTTTGCGGTGTGCTCCCATAGCCAGAAAACTGATTCTGGAGCGTCTCGACAGGGTTCGCCTCTTCGGTAGTCAGCAGGATAGAAGCACCAGCGGCTGTTGTGGCATACTGATGGCCACATGGCGACGTTTGATAGAGTCCCTGAGTGAACATTAGCTTCGGTAATGAGAAGCTTTGAAAACCTGATACGCACCACTTCTCCATCAAATTTCCTTGTATCCATCTTACAACTTCCGATCTAAGCCATACAATATCTTGTGATGGATCGTACCCCCTCGTCGCCTTTCCTGAAACCCAGGCGCATCAGCCATTCTGATCCTTTCGAGGAAATTCGGCCTGAACCAACACTACCTTCTGCATCCGTAGTCCCACTGACATCGACAACATGTATCAAGGCGTCTGCATGTCTCAGGTCGTCCAGAAACTTATTCCCGAGCCCTTTTCCTTCATGTGCGCCAGGCACCAACCCAGCGACATCTAGTAGTTCGATTGGCACTGAACGCTTTCCTTCCACGCAAGCACCATAGTTGGGTTTGCAGCGATCCGAAACATTATATCGGGCGCAGGCACAGGATATCTGAAGGTATCCTATTGCTCGCTGAGGATCTATTGTCGTGAAACTAGGCGGAATGAGTACGTGATTTTTGGCGATGAAAAGTAGATGTCTTACGGAAAATTTCCTGTATCTCCTAGTCAGTCCCAGACCTTGGTCGAATGGACAATTTTGTGGACTTGCCGACTTTGGAGCTCGCGTCTGTGAGGCTAAGTATGATCACGAGCGATCAGAACATATTATACGGACGGGACTGACAGCCGACATACCTGTTCAAAGTGGTGGACTTGCCAGATGATGGTTTCCCGACAAGACCTATGAGTGGGTCTTGAGGCATTGTCGTCTCTCAGGACCCATTACAGTCCACAATTACATGTCGACAAATTTTGGCTCCGTAGGGCTGCAGCGTAAGTCTCGTGTCTATACCGTACTCATCTTTGAGTATTCGTCTCAGCGCCGAAGTTGTTACACGTTTGCGGTTTTCATATTGGCTATAACTCTAGGACTTTGTATCTACATACTCAAAGACCTTGGGTAGACAAGATTGTCTTGATTGTGCACCCCAGGCGGAATCCCTTCCTCGACACCCAAACTTGACGTGCCGATAGACGCCAATGTATGCAACGCAACGCAAGAACAGTCACCCATACAACCATAGTTAAGGCCCTACTGATCTGCCCTATTTCTTGTGTCCCATCTACTCAATCGTCAGCACACTTCTCGTACCCAATTGACAGCCCTGCTCCCTATCAGGATTATGGGTCGTGAACTTACTTGACCCCTCTCGTCATTCATCCCAATCACTGGTCCTGGTGCCTCTGGATGATCTTTCTTGGCCTGCTGGTTCTGGTTACCTGAATCTTTTTCAGTCGTCGCCGAACTGTCGTTCTCGTTGTCCCCAGCTCTTTCTCTTTTCCCTGACTGCGAGGCCCCCGAAAACACATCTAGCTCATCTTTTCGATTTGAGACGTGCTCCTCAGGCTGGCGGCCCGACCAGTCTGATGTGCCAGAGGCGAAGCGAAGTTGGGTGAGGTAAGAGAGGGATCGAGGGGAAGAGCTGGAAGTCGTGTGGAGGAGCGTCTGGGCAAGAACGGAGGAACGGAGAGCAGACATACTTAGATAGAATGGGTGATTGTAGGTCACATATGAGGAGCTTGGAGACGTCTAATCGAGTATGATCGAGTTGTACAGAGCACGAGTGAACGGCATTTTCGGGTATGACCAAATGTTGTCCAATGCCGTCATCAGCAACTTCGGCAAAACAGTAAATAGAGACTGGTGCCGAGGTTTATCCGAACTCCATCCCTTTGGTCTATTTCCAAACTCACTCTTTGTGTAGAAATTTGATGATGTATCGAGAAACATTGCCCATTGATAAATTAGGTGCTTGGGCTCAATTGAACAATGTCGAAGTCAATGGCGTTTCGGTCATAACTTTACAAGGGAACAGGGGCTCAGGCTTAGTTGCGACTGCAGAGATCTCAATAAACAACCCTTTACTGATGACAATCCCAAATGACCTCGTCCTATCTCTCGAAAATGTATGGTTGTATGCTAAGTCAGACAAGCATCTACGCCAGACTCTCGAAGCTACTGGGGACTACTCAAGGGTATCTAGCCCGAAAGCTTCGGTGAAATATTCAGAGGCCATGAACGTGAACTAATGGGTGTCAGACAGCAAGGGGAGCCATTCTGATATTCTTGCTTCTGCAAATGACTCATGGTGCCTCTGGAGGCAGCATAGGCGTCTCGAATCCCTTCAGCGAATACGTGAAGTTTCTTCCAAGAAGGGTCGCCTTGCCCACGTTTTGGAATGAGAGCGAACGAGCATTAGTCACTGGAACTTCTCTTGAAGCGGCTCTGAGTGCGAAATTGAACAGCTTAGATCGGGAGTTTTCTTCTTTGAAAGAGGAGACCTCATCTATCGATTGGTGTCAGAAATATTGGTGGGACGCAGACAACGGTACATTAACTTTGAACGACTGGAAACACATCGATGCCATGTATAGATCTCGGGCTTTAGACTTGCCTGGCACCGGACATTCTATGGTCCCCTGCATTGACATGGCTAACCATGCTTCGGGTGACAGTACCAGTGCCTTGTATGAGACTGACAGCAACGGCAATGCTGTTCTTGTCCTTCGAGAAAATCAGAACTTGGCTCCGAATGACGAGGTTACAATCACGTACGGAGACGAGAAAGGTGCTTGCGAAATGCTGTTTTCTTATGGATTTATCGAGTCCACTGTGAAGTCCGCCCGAGAGCTTTTTCTTGACCTTGACATTCCGGATGATGATCCTTTGAAGCTCGCAAAGAAAGCCGTTGCCCAATCAGCACCAGGCTTTCGCCTTTTTCTTCATGGAGACTCCACAGCCTGGGAGTCCTCCTTCATTTGGCTGTTTTGTATCAACGAAGAAGATGGCCTTGATTTCAAGCTCTTGCAGAACAACGATGGTGAAAGGGAGCTGCAGGCTTCCTGGAAAGGTGAGGAGATTACAGACATGTCGAATCTGGTTGTGCTGCTGAAGGTAGAACCGTTGTGGGATGTGTTCGAATTGCGAGCAATCACAACGCTTCAGGACCGCGTCGAACAACAGCTCCTCAGGCTGGAGGGCAGCAGGAAATCTGTTGAAGAAATTTTGACCACTGTGGAGATGGATAATGACATTGGTGGGAATGCAATGCACTTGCGGGAATTAGAAGAGGCCTTGTTACTGCACGCTTACGGGGATTTTGAGGCCAAGGTATTCTTGGAGCAGTGCAAGGAAGAAGTGGGCGTTCACTAATGTGTTTGACCGCCAGAAATGTCAGTTAGTCGAGTCACCTGTCGTTGAGCAGTATCTTGGCAGCACCATTACCGAGGATGCGGGCGTTTCGGAAGACGACTTTTCTTGAAGGAGTGGTCGAGAATTGGCAACTTTTTTTTACAATATAGTAAAAAGCTTGTTGACGGACGGCACTTGATAGATGCCGCAGCACTTTGCTACACTGCCGGCGAAACGAAGAAATGGAATGCTGGGCGTTGACGTATGAGGCACTAATAATAATAAGGATATTGTTGCGGCTTACTTTTACTTTAGTGAGGTCCCAATGTGAACGCATTGATCCCTTGGCAAGGTTTTGGAGAAGAATAGGTGTTTGGTTGAAGTCAGTCAGTCGGGCACTTTGTCACAAGGTTGTACCACCAGTAAGATGTACGAAGTACTAAAAAGAGTGGTTGATTGGCTGACATAATTTCCCCGCATTTCTCTTTTGATTGGTAGGTCGGACGCTAAGAAAAGGCCAAGGGATGATTAAGCCTAGTTTACTTCCACCTAACCAACCTCGGTTAGTATACTTTTATGCATGATAATCGTCCGAGCTAGCAGCAACGAGGCGGAGAGAAAAGTCCAGTCGCTTTATAAAGAAAATGGGACGGTTGGAGAAATAAAAAGGGGTTGGAATTGTTAGACTCCTTCTAGAGCCTACAAATGCCCGAAAGCTGTGGATGTGTATTTTCGTGTTGTGTATTTCGTATATCCTGAACTCTTGCCGGAAAGATCTAGTGTTGCTTTACTTAATTTGTTTCCTCTTAGTTCATTCTGCTAGGAATAACTGGGCGTGCTGGGTTATCAGATTGACCTCATCGTCCCTCCCGTCTCTCGAACCCCACAATTGTAACGCGGTATACCTCAACCTCAGTAATCCTACTCTTGTTCCTTCAGCAGCATCGTGGCTTCATTAACGCGTCCATACATCACTTAGACCCATCCTTTATATCCAAAACTACCCAATCACGGACGAACGGATAGATAGCCATCATGCCAGGCATACTCCCCATGAAGGTGATCAAGGTGGGTACGAGTGCGCAGAGTAGAATCGCCCAGGCTTGCGACAGATGCCGCAGCAAGAAGATACGATGCGATGGTATTACACCATGCTGCTCACAATGTGCCAATGTCGGATTCGCTTGCAGGACCAGTGACAAGCTCAGTCGCCGAGCATTCCCCAGGGGCTACACCGAATCCTTGGAAGAAAGAGTGCGCGCTCTCGAAACAGAAGTCAAGGAATTGAAGGATCTGCTTGACGAGAAGGATGAGAAGATTGACATCTTGTCAAGGATTCATTCCAACTCGCCATCCCTCACACGGCCCTCGAGTACGCCCTCAACCTCGCCCGATTTGCCCGCTGTGGAGGGCAACATCGATCCATCTACCCTGAAAGAAGACACCTTCAGGGTTCAGCAGTCACCCTGCCTCCTAGATGGAGAAGAATCTGATTCCTATTTCATGGGTGCATCAAGCGGGAGATCCTTTGTTGGTGGGTAGACCTTGTGCTCAGCACAGCTTGGGCCTCCACTAATCCTCATAGACACTTTCAGAGCCAAAGTTCAGGAGTCCGGGAAGCCATGCAGCGAGTTCAAGACTGAAGTCTTCTTCGCGACGAGGAAGAAGGACAAGCCTTCCACAAAGAGGTCCTCTACTTACATTGCTTCGAGAGTCCCTTCCCGAATGGTCTCAGATCAGATGATCAATATCTTCTTCCAGGAGTGGGCTCCTCTCTTCCCTGTCGTACATCGACCGACTATATTGAAAGCGTACGCCGACTACGTGACTGAACCGGAAAGCGTCATGGACAACCATTCTCTGGCGAATTTGAATCTCATCTTTGGTATTGCAGCGCTATCTGCCGAAGTAAGCATCACGTAAGGAGGGAAGGTCCGACCAATGAATGCTAAAGTTCATCTAGTGGAACAAACAGAATGCTCAAGGGTTTGAAATGCAATGGCAGGCGGCATTGGACGCTGTGCTGGTAGAAAACACTCTGCCTACACTACAGTGCCTTATCCTTGCCCAGATATACTGTATTGCAAAGGCCGACTACAGCAAGCTTTTGCATTACAAGGGCATGGCAATAAGCCTCTCACATCGCCTTGGGCTTCACCAAAGCCAGAAGCGCTTTTCTTTGGGCGCGTTGACAAGTGAAACGAGGAAGAAAGTATTCTGGACTCTGTATACATTGGACTGGTAAGCAAGATAGAGGTCTTGTCCTACGCCCTAGTACTAAGTCCTTGCAGCTTCTCGGCTGCTTTGCTTGGGCTTCCGAAACTGCTCAACGAAAGCGATATTTACGCAGAATACCCCGCCGATGTCGACGATGAGAATATCTCCGAGCGAGGTTTCCAGTCAACATTACCTGGCGAATCTACGAGAGTGTCCAGCGCCCTGGCCCTTTTCCGTATAGCGCGCATTATGTCTAAGGTTTTGGAAGACAATTACCCTGCAGCTTCAACCCATGATTTGTCCCTCCAAAAGATTGCTGCACTCAATGATGAGCTCGACGTTTGGCTTGGAAGCCTTGCGCCGCATCTTCGACTACACTTCATTCAGGAAAAACCCAGCACCAACGTCGTCGGCAGTAGATCACCTCTATTGGTATATTGCGCGACGCCAGTATTCAAAGTCTGTTGCTGACTGGCTGAACTAGTCTCTCGCCTATCATTATGTTCGCTCTCTCATCCATCGGCCGGCAGTAGGTTCCAGCCTCGGTAATAAGGCTTCACCCTCAGTTGTCGCTCTTGCCCAATCGAGCAAACATATTATTCAGATTGTTCTACTGCTTGAAGAACGCAGAATGAGCTTTTCATTCTGTCTAAACAAGAATGAGCTATTACTGCTCGCAGGATTTGGCTTGCTCTTCCAAGGCCTCGATCTTGATTGCAGGGGCAAACTAATTCAAGACAGCCAAAGACTTCTGTGCTCTGTTGCCGAGATACTTGAGCGCAATGCAGCAACGGGTGCCGCTGAGTTCAAAAGAATTACCTGCGCAATCATCAGCTCTGAAAGGATCCAGAAAGGCCCTCGAGGCTTAGACGACACTGCAGGAAGACGGAAATCTGAGAAAAGTATGGCTGCTCCGAAGGAGTCTACAAAGTCAGCTCGCAAACTCCAAAACATAGCTTCACGCTTTTCAACCGGGAATGTGCCGGTCATGAAAATAGAAAGCAGCAGCGGACGTCGTTCTACTGCCCCATCCCTGCCCACAGGGCAGCTCTCATGCTACGATAGTAGCACCAGCCAGAATAGTGTTTCCTCAGTATCTGACTCAATGCCTCCGCATGTATGCTCGCGGCGCACCACTACCTCACAGTCTGCGCAGCAAACCCTTTCCACGGGGCCGCCGAATCTCGATTACCTTTCTTTCAACGATCCCACGCCAAGCCCGAATAACATGTCTCCGAGCTCAAGCCAGCAGTATACGACACCCGATCTCGCACCTCCGCAAATGCAGCCTACATTGGACAGTCTCTTTCCTTCCGAGGATGTATTCTCGTCGTACGTCTCGCCACCTCCTTCTGCCGATTTGGGTTGGTGTTCCGATATCTGGAGTTTACATTCAGGTGTGGGCAACCAGCCAGACGCTTTGCAAGGCCGTATAAGCTTTTCTGAAGAAGACCTCACAAGTGGTGAGGAATTAAGTAGCTGTGACATGGGGGCAGACTTCCGTGGGTTAGCAATGCCAGGACTAGATGGGCTTGACGGAGATTTTGGGCTATAAAATGGGTGGAAACGTAGCAGACCTGCAAGCACCGTGTTTGAATTGTATATACTGCAAGTCGTTTTGATGAGGTACGATCAATGACAGGATGACTCTGAACCTGAGAATGTCGAAAATCTACAAAACGAATACATTCTTACTAGGCAATAGCGGAATCATACCTACGTTCCTTAAGGACGCAGGAGTGGAGAATGTCCGGACGCAAGGCAAGACCGCCCTGCAGAACTATCGGCGCAAAATACGTGCCTATTTGAAGAATTGTTTCACTATCAATGGCTACCTCCAATTCGAAGTCAGTTTCGTCTCCTCCAAATCGAAGTAGATAATCTCCAACTCATTCGCTGTGCGTTCATCTATACATAGACCTTCACTTTTGTAACCCGGCAGAGCGTTTAACAGTGATTGGCTACAATACGGTCCAACCAGATGGACTCATGCAGAAGTGCTTCTTCCGCGAAGGATATAAACCCTCAACAAAATCCCCCGCTGTCTCTTACCCATCAGCGCTCCCACAACTCCCTGAAGCGCCAAATCGCGGACCAGCTTGTGGCTCCCAGCAACATTTTATATTACGAGAGACCTATAGAAACGCACAAGTCCGGACAGCTCCTCGCAAGTCAAGGCATGGACAAGAGACATCCAAGCTCCTTCCAGCAGCTGGAAAAGGTATGCCACATTACGCTTGGACTGTAGTGGCCATTTGCTGACCCGTTCTATAGCTAGGTGAGGGTACATACGCAACAGTGAGGCTGTGACTCCGTCGTTGCACGCAATCGCTAACACAACCTGTCAGGTCTTTAAAGGACGTAACCGTCAGACGGGCGAGCTTGTCGCTCTCAAAGAGATCCACTTAGATAGCGAAGAAGGCACTCCCAGCACTGCCATTCGCGAAATTTCCCTGATGAAAGAGCTCAAACATGATAACATAGTCTCCTTACACGATGTCATACATACCGAGAACAAGCTCATGCTCGTCTTTGAATACATGGACAAGGACCTCAAGAAGTACATGGATTCCCGCGGCTCCGGCGGCCAATTGGACTATATCACCATCAAATCCTTCATGCACCAGCTCCTGCAAGGCATTGCTTTCTGCCACGAAAATCGTGTACTACATCGAGATTTAAAGCCTCAGAACCTCCTAATCAACAACAAGGGTCAACTCAAGCTCGCAGATTTCGGTCTGGCCAGAGCTTTCGGCATTCCGGTCAACACCTTCTCTAATGAAGTAGTCACCCTCTGGTACCGCGCCCCAGACGTCCTCCTCGGCTCCCGCACCTACAACACCAGCATCGACATCTGGTCCGCCGGCTGCATCATGGCGGAAATGTACACTGGACGCCCCTTGTTCCCCGGTACAACGAACGAAGACCAACTTCAGAAGATCTTCCGGATAATGGGTACGCCATCAGAGCGCAGCTGGCCCGGCATTAGCCAATTCCCCGAATACAAATCCAACTTTCACGTCTACGCGACGCAAGATCTGCGCATGTTTCTTCCCCAGATTGATCAGGTGGGCCTGGATCTCATCTCAAGGATGTTGCAGCTAAGGCCGGAGATGAGGATTGGTGCGTTGGAGGCATTGAGCCATATGTGGTTCAGAGACCTTCCGCAATTGAGGCAACAGCAGGCTCAGCAGGCTCAGCAGATGCAAATAGGAGGTCAGGGAAGCATGATGATGGGCGGAGCCAGTAGCGCTGGGTATGGTGTCCCCGTCTATCAGTGATCTTGGACCTGTGAGAAGGGTGATGGAGGTTGAAAGCGAACCGTGCTGTGGCTGAGTCCACCGAAGGTTATGATACCCTTTGCTCATGTCAGCGCTGGCGTACGTACGGTGTCGTGGGGAACGGCTTGTGTGAATATGCATTTTGCATAACGGTGGCTGGGAATGACCATTTCTTTTATGCGGATTTTCTTACTTACGCAGCGCGTGAAAAAGTCTAGCTTAGCTTTTCTAGGTACTCTCATCCATGGCAAACATGCTGCTGGTATCATCAAAAGTCTCTCGTCGGCCATTTTCTGTTCTGAAGGTCACTTCCCTTTGCGACTGAAAAACTCCTCCAAGTCGCAAATCCCCCCTGAATCTGCGCCCCTCCACCTATTTCGCACCGGTCATGCCGTAGCAGCAAACTTCTTCTTCCGCGCCTCCGCCGCCAACCTATCCTTCTCACTTAACCCGCTTCCGGCCTTCTTCACTCCATCCTTCGGCGTCCCACTCCTCTCCCTTCCATTCCTCCGTCCACCCCTGATCCTACTCCGCTTCTCCCGACCATCCCGCCTCCCTCCATCGTCACCCGCGCGACCTCTTTTCTGGCCCCTCGCCGCGCGCTCCGGTAACGCCTCATCGAGCCCCTTGACAGCGACTTTGTCCCCCACCTCCCCGGTGCCGAACCTCTTGGCGCGCTCGAGCGCTTTGAGTGCATCCTCATTCGACTCCTGAATCCCGAATCGGGCGGCGCGTTTCTGGCGCTTCGCCAGTTCGTCGTCTAGGGATGTCGCCTTGATCCCGGTCGACGGGAGGGATTTCTTCTTGTCGGCTTCTGCGGCCTTGGCGTCCTCGACCGAGGCGGCGGCTTTGGAATCGTCCGTGGTGGGAGCGGGCGGGTCGACGGTCAAGTCGTTGGTTTTCGAAGGGTCGGTGTCTACGACCTGGTTCGGCACTGCTGTCGGGTTCGCGGGTTGGCCGAGGCCACCGGCTGCTATTGCGGCGGCGCCGGTCGGCTCGGCGGCAGCTGCGTCGTCCTCCCAGTCGATTTCGTCTTCGGCTCCGGCGACGGCTGCGGTGTTGGATTTGGCGGCTTGCTCGGTGTCGTACTGTTGCAGACGGGCGATCAGGTCGGCTTTTTTGCCGGTGTGAGGTAGGGAGCGGGCTTTAAGTAGGTCTTCGAGCTCGGCGTTCTTCTTCTTGGTGTAATCAGTCGACATGATGGGTATTGAGAGGGTGGAGTAGCTTGAGATCGGTAAGGTAGGGAATGGTGTTGGATGTCAAGAGGCTTTGTGGTTGGTCGATCAGAAGAGGGTGGATAGTCTGTCTAGGAGACTTGTGGTATGCCTGTGAAATGTAATTTCTGCAAGACAGGAGAAGGGAAATTCGGGTGGGGTGAGATCAGCAATTGGTGTGCTGTACGATTGAGAGTGGTGAAAGGGTAGTGAAGGAATGTACTCTCGTGCTGTTTGCAGCAGGGATGATGATAGGGCTGAGCTTAGCGCCGTTGTGGACAATAGAAATAAGGTACTTACACTATTCATTTCAGGTCCAGACAATAGGTGAAATGAATATTGGCTACGCATTAACTTCTCAAAACATCACTTTTTAGAAATTTCGTCTCAGGAGATAAGCTCGAATGTGTTATTCATGGAGTACTCTGTCCTTTAGTGTGGAAGCTCATAGACTGCGCTGGCGGGCCCAGTAGCATTGATTTTCCAGGGTCATACCCAGCCACTGGAAGAGCAAAGATCATATGGCGCAACGCAGTCATATCCCAGGGCACCAAGGTCTTCAAATCGAACTTAGGCTTTCCAAACGCCCCTCAGAACGGTCACATGACCAACACGGGACCGAGAGAATGGATGCGCCAGGAACGCGGCCGACCAATAGAGTTGACAGCTGCAGGTGGTACCTGTATGGTATTCCCATCATATACCGAAAGCTGTCGGTGTCTCCGTCCCCGTATGTAGGTTCTCTCTGATGCGTCATTCTCGTCTTCTACTCGCCATGTGAAGGAGCGTCCCTTAAGTTTTTCGCCGTTCCTTTCAGATCCTCCGTGATCCTCCATATGCCGTGCATCCCTCTACTCCACTCCAATCAGCAATCCAGGCTTTTGCACGGACCGAGACGATGGGCTCTTGACATTCCGGGAATAACCTTCTCCGTCGACCATACGTATCGGACCACGTCAATCGTATCAGTTGTCATGAGAAATTGGGTTCCCAACAGTTGTTTCCGTCGCAACAGAATGCTGAACGGAAGTATTCTTGGCGCGTATGGAGGTTCAATTGTGAAATGAATCAGTCATGGTGGTGACCGGGCATACAAAGCTCTAACATTTAGCACTGTAAGATATTTGAAGAAGAGCAGTGGTCAAGCTCGTTGATGAAAGTGGCGGGTTGTTTTGGTTAGGCCTCCGTGGTTGCATGATGCATGATGCATCGGAACGGATAAGTGGTGAGCCTAGGAGGCGAAGCGCTGGATAAACGCTCTTGATTCGATCCCAACGCATGTAACTATCCCCCACCACAACGTGCCTTCGAGAACGAATGGTAACATGGCGTTTACCAGGTTTGCCAGTTGCAACACCTTTTTGTTCTGAGTATACACCAGAAACACTGGAGCCCGCCTCACTGGGGTTGAGAAGCGACGAATGAGGGCGAGTCCAGGTGACTTTGTCACTTGAATGGATAAGTACTGCTGGCGCTGGCCCCGGGTTGGCCTCCTCCGCAGCTACTATATCGGCGAGTACCATACCAGAGCCCGATGCCAAAGACCGTTAAATCCTCGCTCATCCTTTATAGTCGATGGCAAAACAGCTGACCATTATTAGAGGGACACCTTTACCTGATCTTAATATGATAGCGAAGCCGTCTTGCCCTGGCCTATGCTCTTGCTATTGCTCTTGCTGTTGTTATTACTTGAAAGTTGAGAGACGAGCTAATAGATCTAAGAAATCTCAATGGTCGCCTCATTTGATGCGACGTTCTCGGCCCCAACGGCTTGACAGGGTCCCAATTGAGACCCTGGTCACACGTTGCTTCCCGTCGGTAGAAGTACAAAGTACGCCAAGTTTGGTTCGTAGGAAGTACGAAGTGATCCCACACACCCCTCCTCTTCCCCAAATTTAAGGGATGATCCTTTTTTCCCCCCCCACCTCAAACACACTACTGGGTAAAAAATATCGTTCAAAATTTCAAGATCTTCTCATTCACATATTCCTTCATCTGACTTTCCTTCTCATCCTTCGCGCCGATAATGATATAACTGTATTCGATAAATCTGCCTTGTTAATCAACCGCTCGCGCACACGGTAACTTGTTCCTATTTTTGGGTGTCCGTTGTATAGTGTGGCTGTGAGGACGGCTTTAGTGGCTCTGTGCTGGCATCGAGAAAAAAACGGTTTACGCCTCATGCGCGCAAACGACAAAAGGGAATACTTATATCATTGATCCAAGCACGTGGTTGTCATAGGAGTTGCATTCTACATCTTCATCCGAACGTTAACGCCGAACTCTACTTAAATACTTGATCATTCATTGCGAGGCACGTGCAGCCAGTCCATCACCGCAGCGGACCTTCTACGAGCTTGTCCTGACTGTGCTACAGGCATCCTGGATCCTAGTACATATGAAATTGATCGCTGGCTGTCACATATGTCGCTCATGTCCTCCATCGCCGTAATTTGTTCAAGTGCTTCGGAAGCCAAGCAGCAACAATGGCTTCCCGAGGAGCATTTGGCTTCAGGTCTGCGAAGCAATCAGCCAAAGCAGAATCGAAGGAGAAGGTACCAGTGGGCCCATCACCAAGACCGCCCATAGCATTTTCAGCACCCAATACCTCCAAGCTGCCAACGCACTCTGCCTCCTTCTTTTCGCGGGGAAAACATAGTCGGCCCAAAATTGATCGTTTGCCCTCGCATGTCGCAACAAGCTCTAACACTTCAACCAGCAAGCCGCAGAGCTCGCTCCATACCGCAAGAAGCGAGCCGGCAACAAGGACGATGGTTGAGCCGACGCGGTATACGGGATTGGGGATCTCCACCTCGAACCACTCGTCTAGGGTACCTGCACCTCAGCCGGGGAAGCATGTTCGCAATATATTGAGGCGTAAGACGCCAATAGAGCAGGGCTCCCGAAATCCTCGTACTGATTGCTCGGCTTCTTCGTACGAACAAACCCCATCGGAAAATCAGCTACAGGCTGTCAATTCCCCTGGAGGTTACGAGGACGCTTTTCCTGGATCTGTCTTTGGAATCACCGTGCCCGCTGTCTCCAGCATACCAGCGTTGCGTCAAAGCTCTGAACTGGCTACGTCGAGTTCTCGAATGGCCAGCTACAACACTCGCAACATCCCAGAAGCTTTGACCACACAGCATCCGCCTAACCTCGCTGATAGTGGCTCGTCCATTCGCCGCTCCGAATCGCCAGGCGCCTTCAGTAGAACCTCTACACCGACATCCATGTCATCGCAGTCTCCGGGTATCTCGACCCCAATCAAGGCTCCTGTCAGCAGGAAGCAGCTTAGTCCAACCCGGAGTCGCCCACCAGTCACCAGGCGGAGGTTTCCTGGTATCCCGCTGCAAGAAGATTCCAATATCTCGCGGAGCCGAGGCCTTACGGCGGTGCGAGAATCCTTGACCTCTTCATCGTCTTCATCTACTGTCAAAGGTACTGAACGGCGTGACGGCTCTCAAGTCCGTTCAACCTCAAACCGGTCAACTCCTATTCCGCACAGTCCGCCCGTACGCAAGTCGTCGATGAGATTGGGACCATCACCTCTCGAAGACTCCGGTAGAAGGCGAAACATTCTAAAAGATGTGCCAGAGCTGCTTTCAAAAGATTCTATAGGACTGCGGAGGCCTTACGGCGAATCAAATGGTGCAACAAACGATTCGTACCCACATAATTGGCCCAAAACACCACCTCCCAGACCTAGTCGAGAAGGGACCCCTAGTCTCGATCTTGATAACACGCTCGACCTCTTGCAGGGTACCAGAATCCGGATAAATTTGGATAGAGATGTCCCAAGCCCTGAAAAGGCGGTCGGTACAAGTACGAATCGTACTGCATTAGGCCGATCCCCATCTAATGCGTCCTCGATCTCCGCGAGACCATCCCAGATGTCGTCATCGAATCCCGTTGGTACAGACTTTGTCCGATTGATTCGTGGCGAATCCGCGAAACCCAAAGCTCTACCACCGGTGGAGACTAGCGTAGGGCGTGTCCGATCTGCGAAAGATCCGAGTCCGCTGAGCGCCAGCTCCAGCAAGTCCTCTTCTCGATTCGGACTATTTACGAAGCGCACGAGGTCCCCCTTGGACACCGCAGCTTACGAAGATGCCGAAAAGGCTGCAAAGAAGGGTCCCGCTGCGGGCACTGGTCATGAAGGCTATGGTAAATACGCCAGGCGAGGCCGAAGTGGCAGTATAAGTACCAGCGCCAGCAGGGGTCGCTCAACAAGTACCAACAGTGCTGGGCGTACACCTATCAGCCGAAAAGGTAGTTTCACCAGTAAGGATGACCATGAGATGGACGAGTTCTTGCGGGAGAGACTTGCACCCGTAGTCATGACTGGATGCGCTCAAGCCACCGACAGTCGTACTCTCGGTTCAGCACATCATCTTACAAGCAGCGGAGATAATGCAGCGGCCATGAGATCGAATGAGAATCCTTCTGCACCAGGTGCCCCGCCTTCACACCAGATGCTTATGCGCAGTGAGACCTCAGTTAGAGAGCCCGCCAATATGCACCACCTCCGCAGAGACCATCGAAGGCTACCTGACCGGAAGGATAACCAAGAATATCGATTCGAGCAGCAGAGGGGAGGGTATATTGGTTCGCCATATGGGGAGCCAACATTGGCGGCGCGGCGCTCGGCGCACAGATCGCAAGTTGGGAGAGAGGCTGGAGTTCTGAAGATTCCCGCACCAATCGACATGCGGGCTGTTGCGGCCTCCCCCAGCACGGAGACCCACGATGACCTTCAGTCCATTCTCGTCCAGACAGATAGTACGCTTCAAGTCAACGACGATTTACCCGAAGAGCGTGAGGCCCAGGGGCACAAGGTACAGAAACTCGGAAGAGTTGCAAAATCAAGATCTCCAAGGAAATGGGCCTTTTTTCAGAGAGCTCAGGCTTCCCCCAGGAAGCCAGTAGGAGACATCGTGCCGCCGTTGAGTCAGGAGCAGAGCAGTGTCAGAGAGCTCCCAGCAGCAGTATCGAGCCTTCCAGAATCTCGAACGATTGCGTTTTACGCGCTGCTTGACGGTGGCGAGCAAGAAGACCCGAGCCAGACCGACGCCTTCCAAGCAGCAGAGGGGAATCAGCTCGACACGGTGTATAGCCGAGTGCCGGCTTCTTTGAGTGACCATGAGATTTCTCCGCAGCGGGACAACAGGCTTTCCACGCTTTTGCCTTCACCACCGGAGTTCACGGCAGAATTCCCCAAAAGTCGAGGTCCACTCTCGCCCTCTGTCGTTCTCCGCCCACCTGAGACCACCACTGGTGCTGCGAGCGAAGTCAGACCCGTTCAACTCCCGGAGCCTAAGAAACCTCGATTACAGCAAGTTGGGCGTATACCCAGAGTCGTCTCAAAGCGGGATCGTCCACACAAGCCGCCTCCTCAGTCTTTCTCTCGGCCCTTTGCACGACGTCCCGCTATGATCAACACATCGGCTACTACCGCTCCAGAAACACGACCTCAAGGTCACGTCGAGCGACCGCTTCTAGGAATACAGACCGGGGTCATTCCCTCCAACCCCTGGGGCAACCAAGAATCAGCCAAACCAGCTAGTGCTCCTGTAAAGAGCAACGAAAGTTCTTACGGAATTGACAACGACGAGTTCCTGGCATTTCCGCCAAGGATTGAATCCGAAGTGTCGATCTCAAGCAGCTCTGGAATCTTAAGCCTTGTTGGGACCACCGCTATCGTTCCCGAGCCGGGTACTGCTCCTGATGAGGATGAGGTCTGGAACGAATATAATGAGTTTCTCGACACCGTTGAGTCTCCCGCCCCATTGGCCGAAGAATCCAAGAACCCCC
Organism: Xanthoparmelia taractica; assembly: GCA_033085395.1. Classification (NCBI taxonomy): domain Eukaryota; kingdom Fungi; phylum Ascomycota; class Lecanoromycetes; order Lecanorales; family Parmeliaceae; genus Xanthoparmelia; species Xanthoparmelia taractica. The sequence continues at coordinate 171,955 of JANQBS010000044.1, read as the reverse complement.
TTGAAACGAACCTACGGAAAAAGGGATGGGCACCTGAGCCTCTTCATATTCGGAAGGCATCCTCGGGGACGGGTTCATCCAGCAGCACTGAGAAGAAACTGTCGGCACCATACCCTGGTGTATCGGCACCAACGAGACCATTGCCTAGCCCCCCAGACAGGTCAATGCTCAATAGTTCTAGACCACACGCCACCTCGATGACTATCTCTGATCTGTTAGCAGGGTATGGCGATCGTAATAGATCTAGTGCGATCACTAGACGTTTGAGCTCGTCTAATAGTAGTCGGTACAGTACAAGCTTAATCGAGTCTGACCCCGATTCGCTCGCGGGCCGTGAGAACGGGCAGAAGAAGACGATCATATCTCCCATGGCTGCGGAGACTCATGTGGGACCTACTATACAAACTAGCCTGAGATTCAATGCGCTTATGACCAGTCGCTGGCTTTCTTTTGACAGGGTTTTGTTCAGCCCAGCTCTTGTCGGGGCAAAGCGCAATCACAAAGACCGAGTCCTAGTCCTGGATGGACTTGGCAATGACGATTGGTCCTTTTACTGCGCCGAAACTTATGCGGACGTTGACATATTCAACCTGAGTTCTACACCTGCCAGCTCTGCACAAACTGGAGCACTTCAGCTTCCCAAGAATTATCGTCAGGTTCAGCATGTCGATCTCAGCAAAGTGTTTCCCTTTGAATCAGGGTTCTTCACAGCCGCGGTATTCCGCTTCCCAGCTGCAACGTCAGAGGCCGCGTACCTAAATTCGATTTCGGAATGCATGCGAGTCCTCCGTCCCGGGGGGTATCTCGAAATGAGTATTCTAGACATCAACATGGTCAACATGGGCAACCGTGCCAGAAGAGCTCTTCATGAGCTCAAACACAGAATGAAAGCTTCCCAACCAGAGGTGGCACTGAAGCCTTTGTCCGCCAGTCTACAGAAAATGGTGAAACAGAGCGGTTTTGAAAACCTTAATCGTTGCGTAGTGAACGTACCTGTCGCAGGCCGCGTGTCGAGGTCTCGGTCTCGATCTGGATCATTGGGCGAGGACAGCGGTACGCTGGGAGACTTGCGTAAGGAGCCTTCTGGCAAGGAAGACGGAGGTCTCACGAATAGTCTTGCTGTGGTTGGGAGATGGTGGTTCACGAGGTGTTATGAGATGATAACATTACCTTACGGAGACTTGGAGAGAAGCATCTGGAATGACGAGGCCCTGCTAGATGAGTGTGAGAAGAGGGAGACTGGGTTCAAGCTGTTGCTATGCTACGCTCAAAAACCGGCAGAGCTTAAAAGCTAGTCGGGAGCCACGTCGAAGACGACAGAAGACGTAAGATTCCGACCTTAATCACGACACGAGAAACGACTTCATTGGCCATGGCTTGACGACGCATCTCACTTACCATATCGGAGCGAACTGTCGAGCGATTTCCTGCGATTTGAGCGGTGCATTCATCACATACATTTACGAAAGACCATTGGCGCAAGCCTTGTATGTAATTCTACGATTTATATGACGGAGAAGAGAGACACATCAGGTAATGGGCTCATATCCACTGTATATAGGTGCTCAAAGGCACAAGATTGGGAAGTAGGCAGGCTGGAACTTACTGCATATATTTCTTATACATATCGTTGTGATGAATGAGAAATCATAAGGAAGCGTACATAATTTGCCAGCATGCAATGCTGATGATGTCTGTCAATACAATAGAGTCAATGAATGATTCGAGTGTGGTTGAGAAATATATAGATCTGTCCACGACCACGTTAATGTAAGAATACCGAATACTATTGAATGCTGTGGAGGTAGTTGGTGTGTGGCGATCTCGTTCCTCGGAACCCTCCTCTGCTTTGCGGTCCTGTCCTCTTAGCATCACTCACACACAAATTCACACATACGAGTAACTCTTGATTTTACAGATCAACACAAAATATCTCTCCTCTTCCTCACATCCTACTTGCATTTTCTGACTGTGCGCTCGACATGACCTTGCCATTTTATTACATCCTAAAGGCATGAGGTCTCGGACTGGTTGGTGCGTCTGCCCTTTGTCCCACCTACGCACCTCTACTGTCGACTGACCCTCGACTAGCTTGACTTGCCGTCAAAGGAAGCTCAAGTGTGATGAGCAAAAGCCCATCTGCGGTCAATGTACAAAAGCAAATCGCCAGTGCCAACCAAGCTCCGGTCTCACTTTCCGTCACCAACACAATGCTTCTATGAATGCCAACGAGGACGGGTCCTGGTCAGAGCGCAATCCTCCTCTCAGTGGCTTCTATGCCTATAAGAATACTTTCAATGAAAAAACCGTGTGGGTGGATATCCCCAAGCAACGTAAGTATCTGAGGCATGGAGACTTTGCGTGACACCCTGCTCATGATCTCTCGCAGTCACCTTCTACAACACATCCAACCCCTACACTGACCCTGGGACACCAGATCTGGAACCAATGATGTCTTCGCAGGTCCACTCACCCTACTCTCATCAACAAGAGCATCAGTGGAACATAGAACATCAACTACAAGATCAGTCTGCCCAGCTCCATTCCCATGGTCTGGAGGCTCTGTCCGCCGCTGCGCTGTATGCTCCCCCCGAAGCAAACATGATACCCCAACCGATATCCACGGACAGACGCCATTTCGATAACCCTTTCGAGTCTGCATCTCCTAACAACGAAAATGGCCCTCCTGCTATTCCTTCTCCGCACGCCGTTTCTTCGGGCAACAACCTTAACTTCCTCTTGAACCCTCAAGATGTCATGGATTCGCCGATAGATCCTAGCTTAATGTCGACCCCCGCTATTCCGGTGCCTCCGTCTTCATGCGAAACAGCCGCGGAGAACGCACAGAAACCACACGTAATAGATGAGGCTGAATCTGAGCATAAGGTCGCCTACCTACTTAGGCATTTCTCCGAGTCACCAAGTAGATGGTGTGTAAACTGACTAGCTCTCAGTGATCATACATATCTAAGAGCTAAAGAGGATGGACCTCTTTGATCATGTCGCTTACTTCGCGTCCAATGTTCAAGTGCAGACGTGCCCCCATCTTCTAAGAGCATACCGCATGTGCATGCGCAGCAAAGCAACTTGGCCGAGCAAATAGTGTGAGGGCCGTCATTAGTGGCGAGTGCTCACAACAGGCGAGCATGGAAGTGTTTGATGACCAGTCAGCAGATTGGAATGGGAGGGAGCGTATCATTACGATAGGAGCATAGTTCTGCTAATTGAAGCATTACAGCGAGATCAAAATGAGTCCTCACCAAATAGCCCTGATGACATGGCTCCTGCTTTGGAGACTTCAAGACATGCTGGATCACTCCTCAGATCAAAGGGATGAAGCCGCTCGAGTTATGTAGGAACAGCTCGATTTAGATCTGATGTAGTTGGTGCCGCGGTATGTTGTCCAAAAACTAGAAACGTTCTCGGCAAGGGCTCATGTAAGATACTAGACAGTAATCTTATGCGTCTATGAGTTATCCAGTCGACTCGCACTGGATGTTCGCGTTACCTACATGGTACAAGATCACTGCTCGATATTGCCGAAGGGGGTTTGACGCTCCCAGAGGTGTTGCCGGTGCCGTCTTCTAAAGCCAGGAGAACGACTTTGGAATTGCGCCGGTCAAGATTATTTCACAGCGTGTAAGTCTGCTGCCTCGACTATTGCCTTGCGGAATTCAGGATTCTCACAATTCCTGGCTATAAATGAGTGCCAGACCCGCCCTGACACCAATGATATCAGTATCTGAAGGGAAGCTGATCTGTCTATCGGCAAGAACGGCCTCATCGTTTTCCTGGTATCGGGCCCGTTCTTGGGCGTTTTGCCGGGTGAATGAGCCTAGACATTCCCAGAGCATAGGACAATTACGAACAACAACATGCAAAGCGGCATGCTTGAAGCCTAGAGCACTATGAAAGAAAACATGAGATCCAACCCTTTGGTTTGGCTCTTGTCCCGACCTTGTGACTTCATTGCTGCGGAAGAGGATAAGCCCCGATCCCTGCAGGCGGTTGGTCCAAATTGTTTCAGGAAGACAAGCTATGGTTGTGGGTAAGTCGCAGAAACCTCTGCTCGAAAAGAAACGCGTCTTCGCCTAAATTCAAGGTGTGGTTTGAGCCCACGACGCAAGTCAAGTCGACCCGGAGTAAGACTAATGATCTTAAAGAGACTGACCAAACCAAAAAATGATCCTATGAAACTTGGTGTACCGATGGAGCTGCACAACATTTTTAACTACCTCACTCTTGTTCGGGGCTTCAATCTGGGTAGGGGAGATTTGTTTCGCCCCTCAGACATGCCTTACGACTCGACTCTCGAAGCGGCATGAAAAAGGCTTCTTCTCCCAAATCTGCCTCCTATATCGATTCCGGAAAATCATACCGAAGCCAGAAGAATTATATGCTATCTCGAAATAATGGAGCGACGATGCAGCACTAATACATGGCTCGGAGCCTTCTGCTCGTCCACAAACCACACGAGACGATCATGCGTCGCAATTCAATGACTGATCGTCAAAATATTCACTGCTCTATCGAAGAGGAGATTGTGTCTCATCGATGTGAAATGTGGTACGTCGCGTGAATGATTTGGCTGCTAATGACCTAAGCTAAAAAGCTCTCTAGTGATCTTGCCTAGTTTCGTTCCAGGGCCTTTGTACGGGCCCATACTACACAGCCACTATTCGTGGCTGGTCAATGTGTATCCTAGAGCCACGCAGACACATGATCCAAGAACTACTGCGTGGTACAGAAACAGATATTGAACGGGCTAGAGATAACCGGGCCCAGGAGTCGTTAGAGGACTGGGTTATGTTGACAATTAAGATTTCGCTCATTGGCTGGTGGATGCTCCTCTCTTTGGCGGGGTGTTTAAGCCTATCTACTCTACTTTCTCCTTGTTCCCCCCCCAAACCCTGCCGCATCAGCTTCGTAACATCTTCCGGTGTCTTGCCTACCCTCCTGTCTTCCGTTTTCTCATTTCCTTGGTCTGTTTCATGTGCTACAACCCTAGAAACTTCACTCATCCTATTGAATACGTGTCTCTCGAACCCGCCTTCGGTATGAGAAGTCTTTGCAATCTCGTCCATCTCATCAACCCATCTGTACGCTGTGGGCGGCATACGCACCAATCCTTTTGCCGCGAGCTCTCCTGCCTTGGAGCTGTAGTCTTTGAGATGTGCTTGCAGTTGGTCGAGCACGCCGAGGGTGTGCGCAGTGGTGAAGGATTGGATTGTGATTGCCGTCAAGCCCTTAGTAGTGGATAGGAAACACATCTTCAGGCCGCTAGCCGGACCCCATGTTGTCAGCTGTGTACTTGATGTTGAGAAATTTGGAAGGGTGGGCGCCGCTGAAAGGAGCGTTATCGACAGGATGGGGACCGGAGACGCCCATACGTGGTTTGGTCCAGCTGCGATTCGGTTGAAGTTTTGGGGCACCCCCAATAATCTCCCACGTGCTTCAGTGAACCTCTTGGCTGTTTTGACAGCGTCCCGGGGCGGGAAGGATTGACAGGACGTAGTCTGCTTGGGCGACTGGATCTTGATTGGCGTCTACCATGCCAGTCGAGGCGGATTTGGCACGCTGAAAGTGTGTTAGAAGGCTGGGGACAGTGGTGTGGCAACAAAATGGCTGCTGACCTTCTGTCGGAGACGTTGGTCAAGACTCTATCATTGTGGGCGCTCAATAGTCTTGGCCAGACGAGGTCTCATGGCTTGGTACTGCCATTGGTGGAAAAAGGAGAATATAAATTTCGACGGACCCAGTGCGAGAACTTTACTCCAGTCAACAAGAGGTGAGTCCTCTTATCTAATCTGTACCTTACCCTTGATTCCGGAGAATATTCGCCACTCCTTCGGATTAAAAGAATTTAAACCCGGCAAGTCTTGTTGTGGGTTTTTTAAAAAAAAAATCAAATTTTTCAACTCAACGACAAGGCTTAGCCGGCTTATCATTGAATGAACCTGCTCTCTTTTTCTTTCCGTCTCTTTTTTACTTTTCATGTTTTTTTTGGATTTCTTTCATTCAACCAACCAGACTTTGCTGGCATCCATGTTGCTTGGTTTCGCCATCGTCTGACCACCCACCAGTATGAATTAATTAACTAATTAAATCAATTAATCAATTAATTCATTAACTCATTCGTTCGTTATTTATTAATTCAATATGCAGATACTCTTTAATCTCCAGTCGATGACCTGTCGTCGTTTGATTGGTCGATATAGATCAGAAAAGGCTCTCCAGCTACAAGGCAATAGGTCCGAATCGAGTAAGCCTTATGAGAATGCTTGCAGAATACATGGACCTTGTACTTGCTCATTCACACTCTGATGGATTATTGAGGCAATTAACGCAACGGTCCTTGGACATTTATAAGCTTGCTACCTAGCTTACCGTTGTAATCTTCACACCCCTTCACAAACCCACCAAACCTTATACCACTGACCTTACCACTTTTCACACCAACACTTTGTCATTTACTTCACCCTGAAAGTTGGCTGACCCTACATCCACTGACTTGACTCATCTCTCATCTCGTGCAATCTCCCAAGTCTTGACAATCCTCAAATCTCGACATCTTCCCGTACGATCAGACGTCTTCGCTCTAAGCGTGTAGAGACATACACTTTCGAACCATGGGTTTGTGGAACGAGCAGGGCATTAAGCCCAAGGATGCCTCGAAACCCCAGCTTTGGGAATCTCCCTCGCAACGAGAGGCATCCAAAATGACAGACGGAAACGATCTCTTTTCGCCACAACCAAGATCAACAGTGCATCGCCTTTCTTCGGCGACTGCAGATTTCAAGACTTTGAACATTGGACCACATGTTGTTGTCCCACCTAAGCATATGCATTCCCCCAGCGATGCTCACGAAACCGCTGCTGCTCTCGAGCTGGCCAAACACCGGCTCAAGAATCTCGACTCAAGCGATGGTATAGCCACCCCGAGTACGCCTCCAGAGACAACTACGACAGATAGCTTTGCATTCGCATTCGATATTGATGGTGTCCTCCTACGTGGTGGAAGGCCAATACCAGAGGCGATTGAAGCTATGAAAGTGTTGAACGGTCAGAACGAGTACGGCGTCAAAGTGTAAGTGTGCGGCTAACGATCACGCAAGCACTTTTTGCTGACGAGCTATAGTCCTTATATCTTCCTCACAAACGGCGGTGGAAAGACGGAGCAGGAGCGGTGTATAGACCTGAGCCGACAACTGGAACTTGAGATATCTCCTGGACAGTTCATCTGTGGTCACACACCTATGAAAGAGATGGCGCAGAAGTACAGGACAGTCCTTGTTGTGGGAGGAGAAGGCGAGAAGTGCCGCCTCGTCGCAGAAGGCTATGGCTTCAGAGATGTGGTCACTCCAGGCGACATCATGAAAGACAATGACAGGACGACTCCATTCCGAATGCTTACCGACCAAGAAACACAAAATTCACGGGTCCGCAACTTTGGCGAAACCGAGATTGAGGCCATCTTTGTCTTTGCGGATAGTCGTCATTGGGGAGACGATCAGCAAATCATCATAGATCTGCTGACGTCCAAGAACGGCCGGCTTGGCACGAGGTCGGAGAATTATGATGAAGGTCCGCCAATCTATTTTTCCCACAACGACCTGATATGGTCGGCTGCCCACGAGCACACACGCCTTGGCATGGGCGCCCTGCGCTCCTCGTTAGAAGCCATCTACAAAGGCATTACAGGCAAAGACCTCGTATCAACAGCATTTGGCAAGCCCCAGCTTGCTACATTCCAATTTGCCACACGGTTACTCCAACAGTGGCGTAAAGATACTCACGGCATCAACAAGCCGCCAGAGACGGTTTACTTTGTCGGTGATACACCGGATTCGGACATTCGCGGGACCAACGAGTTCAACGAATCTAAGCTGTCTGAAAATGACTGGTACTCGATCCTTGTGCGGACGGGCGTATTCAAAGAGGGGACGAAGCCTCGTTACACGCCAAGGATGACAGTTGATAGCGTCCTCGATGCCGTGAACCATGGCATTAAGCGAGAGATGAGCAAAGCCTCCAAGGCTCATAGTACAAAGTTGAGCGCGCTTACCAGCGAAGAGACGATCGATGAGAATGTTGCTGATGGTGTGGCCGTTCGTGACGATTGATGCCACTCATGTTCTTAGGGTTAATGTCATTCTCTCTGGTCCTTTTACAGATAGACATGTTGCATTGATGGAGGTGGTCTGGAGCTCACTTTGGGTTTCCCTGCCTGCAGACCCTGATTTTGGCGTTTGTACCCGGCGTCTTGTGATTTGTCTCGGTTCGGCCTGCTGCTGATATACCCTAGGCACATGTATAAATCTACGAAGTGAACTACCTTGTAGGCTATGACTAGACCATGTCTTAGTACTGCTACCTTTCGAGCTTTCTTCAAACCATTTCGGGTCTCCTGTTCCCTCACTGGTCAAACATGGACACATTTGTAAGCGACGGTGTAAAATCGAACTCCTTTGATTCAGTAGAGTAGTAGAGCAAGGTGCCTGGAGCGGCAATACTTTGGGGGTCGCGAGCCGCCCAAATGCAGCCCTAGGAGCCGGCCAAGGGATCCAGAAGGTCATGCTGCATGTGGTGACTGTGGCTTCGTCATGTGTTGTTTATCGAAGCTGAATCTTTCAAAAGAATAATCACTACTACTCTTAAACACCGAATACCCCCCCAAGGAACAGGAAAAGGCTCAGCATCTAATCGTCGCATGATATTTTCGTCGCTTCGCTCCTTATTTACATCCTTCCATTCACCCCACCGCGACCCCCACCAGATTAAAACATTCCACACAGAGTGGTGGTCTCCAGGTGCACAGTCATGATATGATGTTATGGGATTATTAACCTCCCTCCAGCCACCCTTCTTGCTGCCTGTTTTACAGCCATTATGGCCCCCCATGCGCTGGAGCCGCCTATTGTTATGACTCCTTCCGTTGAAGAGGAGGTCATTGAAGAGGTCGAAGAATCCTCCCTAATGAAACCTTTGCCTGGTCTGCTTACCTTCGATTCTCCGAGGCCCTACACTCCTCGACGGTCCACAGCCCCAGATACACCTACCGCCCCGTCTCCATTCTCAAACTTCTCCGTGTCGTCCCTACCACTACGACCCCGCACTCGTTCTCCATTGGCAAAAAGCCATCTAAGATCCAAGTCCTCTGGGAGCGGCTCTCTCACTGCTCCGCAAATGACTCGAGCACATTCATCCCCCGGACCCAACACCACAGGCCGTCCTATCATACATCGCCCATCCAGCCCTCTCGGACCTCCTCTTCGACACCGCAGCCCAATGAGAAGACAGTCAGACGAGTCCTTTTCTAGCTTTAGCAACCAATTAGACATAGACCAGACCATATCCGAGAATTCAGAATTGGACCTAACGCCGCAAGCAACAATGAACTTCGACTCAGTGCCTGCCTCTCCCTCACCATCGTACAATAACTACCAGATCTTCCCTCGCAACCGCCGATGGCCCGCGTCGCCGCTCCACCAGATATCGCTACCTGCTTTACCTTCAAATACTTTGAAGCATCCGCTTCGCGCGTGCACCTCCACTCCTTCGTTGGCGGCCAGCCAGTACAATGAAGCATACCCCTCCACTTATTATGTCTCCTCCGGGTCGATTCCGTCAACGCCCACGTCATTTCGCTCTCGCTCTCCAAGCATATCCTCTCTTGAGACCATTCCGGACTCGCCTGATGCGGAGCGGGAAGCTGAGAAGATTGCTATGCTGAAAGCTGCTGCTGATCGAGAAGATCAAAGCGAAGAAAATATCAGGCGGCGGGCTGGCTCTGATGGGGGGTTGAGAGGGGCAGGCAGGGGGGACAAGAGGAAGAGGTGGAGTGTTTGTGGGGCGGAGAGGAGGGGTGATTTAGATTTGGAGACGATTTGGGAAGACTGAGGAGAGAGATCTTTCCTCCTGCATACGTGATAACATCTCGAAGGCGTTCAAGGCTCTACCACTCACGGAAAGGGAACACATTTGAGAGGGGTGGCATAAATTTACAGGGTTTGCTGTCGGAGCTGAACCTGGGTACGATTCTACATCAGTTACACAGTCGTCGGTTACACCACGCATGAAGTTCGGGGCATCGATATCTGGCGTCAGCTTGGCAAGGGTACAATATTTCCAAAAACACTTTTTCATGCGAAGGCCGGGTCAACGGGCGGTGGGAGAACCCTTCTTGAGAGCGTGGAACATCTGCGGCGATACCCGGTGGTCAATCTCAGCATACTAGAGCTGCATTAAGTTATAGCTGAGCACCAGAAAATGCATTCATTGGCTCAGCAATTGCTTTACATTCTTTCAAGCTTATCGCAGTGGAGATATCAGTGCCATTTCCAAAAGTACTGTAATGAGTAAGTCTGAGAATGTGGAGAGTTCCATGCTATGCTACAATATTTTGGGTGTAATACAGGGCCCCCTGGTGCCTCTGTCAGACTACCCATCCGCACATGTCTTTCTTGCACCGACACCTCATACTCCCTTACTCTCACGACCTCAATCCCAGCAACAATCCGGTCCCTTTCGCTCCCTTCTCTCCTCCTTCGCCCCCACCGGGCAGATAAGTCACATTCGGATTGCCCGCCAGCGTCTGCGCAATGTCCTTGCTCGCCTCGATCCTCCGAATCATAATCAATCCATCTCCGGCCCTGGCCACGGCCTTGGAAATCGTCTCCGCGCTCTCCGCCTCCCCCTCGGCTCGAATCACGTTCGCCTGCCTCTCCTGCTCCGCCTTCTCCACAATAAACCGACTGCGCTCCGCGTCCTGCTGCGCGATTTGCTTCTGCTCGACGGCGCGGGTGAACTCCTTGCCAAAGGTCATGTGCGTGATGGAGACGTCTTCGAGGGCGATGTTGAATTCCGAGGCGCGCTTGAGCAGGTCGGTGCGGATGCGGGCGGAGACGGATTCTCGCTGCGTGATCAGTTCGGCGGCGTCGAATTGGGCGACGATGGATTTGAGGACTTCGTTGCCGATGGAGGGGAGGACGCGCTCGTCGTAGTCGAGACCGAGGGACTGGAAGGGGGGAGAGGGTAGTGTCAGTATGGGTTAGGTGGATGAGATGCTGGGAGGTTGTGGAGGCAATGCTTGACGGAGACAGGTCGGACCATTGGCCTGGGTAGAAGGTAAAAGGCCAGATAGGACGGCAGTAAATAAGTCATACCTGGTATATCTTTGGCAAGTTCGGGACCTCAGGCCTATGCAGCACCCTCAACGTCAAACTGACCATCTGCAAATCCTTGCTGCCAGTCGTAGTCGAGATATTCCTGGGTTTGGTGCGGACATCGTAGATGATGGATTTCTGCAGCCAAGGGATCAGGAAATGTGTGCCCTCGTTGACGACGTTCTCCTTGACTCCAGATAGACGGTCAAAGATCACCGCGCGAGTGCCACCTTTGACATCGTACATGGAGGCTTGGACGAAGGATCCGCCAATCGCGACTGGGATGGCCCATTTGTAGACTGCGTTGAGAGCGTTGGTAGTCATCTTGGAGGATTCGAAATGGGAATACTTGTGGATTTGATAGTACTGCGGAGGTGTACTGCAGCGGACGATGTCGATCCGGAAAATATCAAAGTTAAATGAGGTTTAGCGCAACTTGGCATGATGAAAGCAACCTTCATCAACCACGACCTTTCCTCCAGTAGACCAACCTCCACCCGACACGAGAGCTCAATTTCCTTTTTCGTCTTACATATTGCTTCGTTGCCTATCATGGGAGGAGGAAGTGAACCACTGGACACGAAGCACGGCAAGTACGTTCTCCACTAATCGTCTGGACAACAGACGTCAATTCCCCAGACGTTTCGATAGCTGAATACGAGCTCTGACTGACTTAATGATTACAGGTACCTCGGTAGCTGGGGTAATTTAGGTACGCTAGTTCGCAAAGTGCTCGTTTCCTAGCATCGCCTCGGGCAATGCAAGCGGCGACAAGAAATCCTCCTTTGCCCCATTGGAACAGCATATGGACCTGCGGAGATGGCTAACATCCAAGGTACCCAGGCTCTCAAACACAGAAAGGCATAATAACATACTCCCTCTCCGCCAACCGCCAACGTCCTCTCGCCGGCGTACTGAATGCGGCAGTCTTCAATACCTGGCGCAGATGCCGGGCTCAGGCTCTTTATGTCGTACCACCCTTTGTGATTGCATATGTGGCTATGAATTGGGCTGTCGAGAAGTGAGTCTCCTTGAGCTACAAATATGAGGATAGAATGAGGATAAGAAAGCTGTATGTTCATGGAATCTTGCTGACGGTTCTGCATATAGGAACGAATATTACAATTCGAAGCAAGGGAGAATGCAGGAACCGGAAGCGTCTGATGAAGCTACTCAGGGAGGAACAGTGCGTGGTTAGATGCGAGGAGGCATGAGAGTTGAGATGTGGAGATTCTTCGTGAACAGGATCGGACAAGATGTGTATATATTTCAGCAGGCAGGACTCAATCGGTTTTGACCAATGCATTGATCTAGTCATTTGCGAAATATAGCGTAGGAACTTGGAGATGTGTTGCGGCAAGGCTATGAACACCAGGCACACACAACTCTGACTACCGAGAGGAAGCCCCTTAACTTTACCAAATGATATTGCAAAGATGGGGCCGCACACTCTGACATTGTACTACTACATCTCGGAATAGAATAGTGTTGATCACGATCGAACTTATGAAGCTCGTTCTTACCAATAGAATTGCTCTCACACAATTGTAATCGTAAGCAAAGGGCCAAGGGGCGCGCTTTAGCTGCTACTCCGTACAAATCGAGTCTAGAGCGATTGAAATAGGGCTGATCGCGACCACGAAATCTCGAAGCTCCCGCAGGTCCTTTGGTCCACAATTGATCATCAATAATCTTGTTACCACTCCTTACCCCATAACGATGGCCAAAGAAAAGCCCACCGATCCCGACAGGGAGGCCAGGAAGCTGGCCAAAGCAGAAAACAAAGCCAAGCGTTCAGAAGTCGATGGCGTCCACAAATCCAAATCAGACAAAAAGGAGAAGAAAGAGAAGAAAACGGCAGCTGCAGCGTCAGACGCAGAGGTTACAATCAAGCTTCTGAATGCGATCGAAGAGACCAAGCCCGGCAGTGTGGCCATCAAGGAACAAGATGGGGAGGTGAAGATCAAGGTGAAAACGGAAGCGTTGCTGGGCGCACTGGTGCCGTTTGCGAATCCATTGGCGGACGAGAAGGTTGGGAAAAAGGTGCTGAAGAGCGTGAAAAAAGGTAGCTCTCCACTCGCACGGGATCTAAAGTATTCATGACTAAATAGACTGCTGTCACAGCAACGAAGAACAAATCCCTTAAGCGCGGCGTGAAAGAAGTCGTCAAATCCCTCCGCAAATCCAGTACCGCCGCCGCCACCGCAGGAAGTGGTGACCCCCCGGCCATCGTCGTTCTCGCCGCCGACATCTCACCAATGGACGTCATATCGCATATCCCAGTCCTCTGCGAAGACCATGGCGTGCCGTACATCTATGTGACGTCCAGGGCAGAGCTGGGCGCGGCTGCCAGTACGAACAGGCCGACGAGTGTGGTCATGATTACACGGGAGGCGGTGGGGAAGAAGAAAGGGGGTGGGGAGGAGGGGGGTGAGGAGGACTTCAAGGAATACAAGGATTTGGCGAAGATTGTAGTCAAGGCTTCGAGAGACGTTAGGATATGATGTTCGTGGTCTGCATTGCTATGTCGTATATGCAAGGCGTTGGTGGCAGGAAAAGTACTAGAATTGTGTTATGGGCATGCTACATAGTGAGTTGATGCTGGCACTTGAAAGCCGGCTGCTCACGGAACCGCGTATTAACGGGCAGATAGGTCTTTGATACCCTTGGTGTATAGTATCCTCAATGCCCCATTTCAAAGAAATCCATTTATCGCCAATAATTCGACTTCCAATGACGAATAGATGTTACTATGCTAAGTGCTGAGGCCCTTGGGTCGTCTCCAAATGACGGACTGATCGCTGCAAATTCTTAGAGAAGCTCACGGGTTTTTATCTCAAAATCTCCTGCAATTGGTTGTCCTGAACACAACTATTTTTGTACATGTCTTCAGTCTCTTCACTACAGAAATCCTCCATGGAAGCCCCTTGTGTTAGGGCCGTGGAAGGCCTGCCTCGAAGTACCTGCGTTCCAGCCCAGTAAGTGATAACGGAGCTCCCTCCGGAGCCTTGAACAAACAATCGAAATGTCTTTTCGTGCAACCAGACGGAGCAGTGGCACAAAGATAGGGAAAAGTCCGTTCAGCTTCCTCCAAGCATATAAAGTCGGCGAGCGACGAGCGTATGCAACTTGATGGGCCACTGAAACAAAGGGTGAAACCGTTCGGGAAAAACTGCCCCACTGAGTTATGCCGCTAAAAGATGCAATTCTTTTGAATTGCGTGTTACATCATCGGATTTCGTCACATTTCTCGCTTGCATTTCACAGCTCTCAGAAAAATCGCTCAAAATTACCAAACTTACCACTTCATTGAACAAATAAGCTACGGCTCCAATTCACCCAAACTCATCACCAGATCTTTGAGTCTTCAGTCAGCAGCCCATCAAAAGACCCATTTTCAACAAACATGTCCGAATCTACCTTCCACACCACCCGCGAAGACCTCCGCAAAGCCGAATCCCAACTCTCCCACAAGAACGACGGCAACGTCCCCGCAGACTCCGAAATATCTCAAACCAAGGTAATCCCCTTCCTTCCTTTCCACTCCCCCCTTCTTTCCCCTGATCCCACCCACAAAAAGAACCCCCAACAAACCAACCATCTGACCCAATCTACAACCCGCAGTCCATCATCGACCAAAACTCCAAACCCAAGTCCGAAATCATCTCCGAGCGCCAATCCAACCTCCCTTTACCGGACGAACCCCCTGTCCCCTCGGACTGGAACTCGAGCGATGCCAAAACAGTGAACGTCGGGTCCGGCGGCGTCGAAAGCGACGTCTCGTACGGAGGGGACATTCGGGAGCCGGTTGCGAGCGAGAGCAGCGCCAGGACGGACGGGGAGACGTTTGGGAAGAACGCGGAGCAGCCGCAGGGGGTGGGGAGGGAGGGACATGATGGGTTGGGCGGGCTGCCGAAGGATGCGTTGAAGAAGTAGGGGTGGGGGTCAATGAATGAAAGGTGGAAGGATGGGTTTGGATTAAGGGCAGGGCGTGAGGGGGATGTGTATCATCTGTTGCTAATTGTTGGAGCTATGAAGCGAGCTATAGAGCTACAGAGGCACAATTGGTAGAATTCATAGCTGAATTAGCTGTACATGATGTGCTACAGCTTCCCATCTAGAGGTCTGTCTATCAAATAAAGTACTTCAAACGTGGGTGACATGGTTTGTATCTATATCAAATACCTGTCTACTTTCCGTGAGCTTAGAACGCTCAGCTACCTTATTATCAAGAATCAGCTGCTAGGTGAGTGATAGATAACCTACTTTGAGTGGTGACTGATTTTCAGGGCACCTTTTGGTGGGGGGGGCATTACATCACTCCTGGCATGATGTAGCCTCGCGTGAAAGCTCCCTTGTCACCACAAATAATTCTCTCAAGCACATTTTGTCGATCTCCAAACATCAACGACAACACTCTTTAATCTCTGTCAACAAGCAATAGAATCGAACATCCAAATAGCAAAGCACTCACAACAATCATGGATATGCAAGGCACCCCCATTGGGTCGACAAACCAGGGCATGAAGGTGAGGCATCACTCCCAGGTTTTTAATACAACACCTCTTATCGGCATGATCCCTTCTACATACCCATGCTTACCTCTCCATCCAGAATACCTCAGACCCCGAAAGTTACAGGAATCCCACCAGTGAAGGCGCTGGTGCTGTTGCCACCGACTCCCTCGCAGCAGAATCAGCCCGCTCGGGAGGTAAATTCGGCGAGAATCGTGATTCTAACCCTCTCTCCGTCAAAGGAGACCATTCCACCTTGAACAACACCGATACATCGTCTGCCAAGGTCCTCGCACCTTCGGCCAACGCTGCAGAACGCGAAGAGACAGAAGCATTGGAGCAAACCGCAGGCGAGGCCAAAGGCTCCCACGGAAAAAAGTATCCCGAGGGTGCGGATGGACAGTCAGATATCCCGGGTCACAGCCTCGATGGGACGCCTGCATCAGGTTTACGTGGTGTGACAGGCCCGAGCAGCTCGATGGGCACTTCTGGCCAGATGGCTGGCAGTGACAACAAATCTGCTCCAACTGAGGATACGTCTAAAGGAGAGGGTGGTGCGGATGTGGATGCTGCGCCTGGCTATGTAGCAAGTGTGGTGTCTGAAGCCAACAAAACTGGCAAGCCGAAAGGAAAGAATATCACAGAAGGCGGATTTGACGACGATCCGAGCAACAACGCGAGCTTCACGTCTGACATTGGGACCGAGGATGATCCAGGGAGGAAGGCCGAAGCTGATATGCAGAAGAAGGCTCAGAGTGCGAGTGGAGGAACAGGACCTAGGCAAGCGCCTGGAGAGAGCGACAATAGCCAGTACGATGTGTTGGACACTGATCAGTCTGCTTGAGGGCCCGTAATGATCAGTAATGGGTCCAACAGTCGGTGTTGCTTGCCTATTTGCTTGCTTTTATGATTGAAAGCTTCAAAGATAGCAGAAGTGCCTTACGGAGCACCTTAGAGCACCTTAGAAGCGAACATGGAGTTAGCACCAGAAGGGCACTTCATTAGCATGCTCGTCTTCCTCTCATATGAACAATGATCGAAGTGTGCCTTTTAAAATTCTAGGTGGGCTGATTTTGACTTACTGCGACCGATACTTCAAGAAGGTTGAATGGGCGGATCAGCCTGAGGCAATATCATAAGCAAACGTTCAAAAGCATGCATATCCTAATCCTCTATGAGATAACCAAGGTGTGCTCTTCAATGCAGTATAGTCCTGGGTATTTAGTTTTGGCTTACTGCAACGGAATGTACTTCGACAGAGCCCTCACAAAAGTGAATGGGTCATTCAGCTTGAGGCAGACCTGCTCCCGGATTGCAGTCGCCCAAAGCGGGGGTATACCTTTCCATCTCCGCAGTCTATACGTCGTGCGAATTTGATGGTTATCATCGAGATCTTTGCACCTGTGCAAAGAATATTTTTCATCCACAAATTCCCTCCATGTCTTCTGCTCTTGAGCCTGGGCATCCATTTAATTACCCATCTTTCATGAAGACCCCATATATTCCAACAAGTCTCGATTATCTACTAAAACATTTAATATATCACAGTCAGCGCTACCGATGTTCCATTTTAAGAGAACATGGTTGGGTGAACAAAGACGGCTTGGACCCACAGTCTCACTCAAGTACTTCACTGCTATCCCTGCTGCGGGCCACCGGGAAATTCTTAGGATCCCTTCCTAACTAAACTGGAAGGCGGAGAATTAAAATCAATGTGACCTTCTGCGAAGCTAATGAGGGATTAACACGAGGTCCGTGCTCTAGCTCGATATTCCTCCATAATAAGAAGGCACTAAGCGGACGGTCCGGAGGACGATGGCGGGCCTCGACAAGGTGGAAGAAATCATGGAGACGGGAGCGGTAGGAACACACTCTGAGAGCTGAAAAAGACACA
This sequence comes from Xanthoparmelia taractica, assembly GCA_033085395.1. Taxonomy (NCBI): domain Eukaryota; kingdom Fungi; phylum Ascomycota; class Lecanoromycetes; order Lecanorales; family Parmeliaceae; genus Xanthoparmelia; species Xanthoparmelia taractica. The sequence goes on along the minus strand of JANQBS010000044.1, from coordinate 154,382 downwards.
AGATTTGGGCTTTGTCCGGCTCGATCCGTTGCGATCGGCGAGCCCTTGTTGAAGACTTCAGAGATGTAGAAGCCACTCGTGAGGCCTATCCATGCTCACTTACAGCTATCACAGGCGCCGATAGAGATGGAGTTGGTACCTCATATCTTCCAGAGTGACCGGATAGCGTAGCTCGTCGGACAATCTAAACCACTCTGATTCTTTGGATTCCAATTTCTCCCATTGCCGTTCTGCCGAAGCATTCCTACTATTGCCGATCACAGCAGATTCTAGGAGCGTATGATCAAGTAGCCATTGCATGGGATACCTTTTCCGCGTATCGCCGTCATCTGTACCAGACACCTTCCCAACGTTCACGGTAGAATAACTGCCTGGGCTATCTACTACCAGTAACAGCGCCCCAGGCGCTAAGAGCATCGTGAGTGAGAACAGCAGACTAGTGGTTGAGCTGATGGAAGTGCTATACAGCTCGTTGAGGGTGAACATCAAAGTCACAAGGACAGCGCCGGAAAAGACCTTGGCGGAATCTTCGTTTTTCATTTTCAGGATGTCTTCCTGCACAAAACTAAACGTGCAAGCCGCAGGGCTGATCAGCGCAGCATTTGCAGCCTTGGCTGCAGATGAAGAATATTCCGATATTGGAGGCGCCGCAGTCATGCATGAGTGGAGCTCTTTCAGTACCGTCGACCAATCAGCAATGTCTATAGACCTTATGGCAAGAGATGGCGGCGAGCTTTTTGATTTATCTTCAGTGTCATTTAGATTAGCACACGGATGCCCAATGAGCTGCAGGTATGCGGCCAGCGCTACAAGCTCAGCGCCTGCACCTCCGCCAATGCACACGACTTGTTTGGTAGAGGCAGATTGCACTTGAGAGGCGGCCAGTGGCAAATTTTCCGAATCTTGCCTGAGATTTCGGATCTCCAGGCGGTCTGACAAAATTTCCTCCAATATTTGGGTATAGGCTAGTGCTCTGCTTGGGCTCCATCTCATCGCATAGGCCTCGAGGAAGGACTTTTGACCAAAGGCATTTTGGAAGTCCCGGTTGAAGAGACGCTGCTTGATCTGCTGCACGGTTGCGGGAAAACCGGAATCAAAGCGGGGTGCGAAAGTGTTCCTGAAGACATCCAGCATTATCTGTTGGAGTTCAATTGGCACCTTCTTCGATAGGGAAGGTTCCGCTGTCTTCAACGGCTTCGTCATAGCCGTTGCTTTTGGTGGCTTAGAGGCCTGCCTGTGATTGGCATATGTGTTCCGGGAGGGCATGTTGTGCATGAGAAAGCTGCGTTGACGATGTAATTCTTTCCTTGTTAGATTAAAGTTGAGCTCGGTGAAGCTCGGTTTTTTCAAAAATATCGGGTAAAGAACGATGTTTGTAGATCTCGATCGGGACTAGTAAGCGATCTACTCGTAGCTTCTTCGGCTGGCCGCACTCGGGCTGCGGCTTACTTACCTTAGCTCCCACTTCTCTCAAGACGATGATCAGATCAACATCAACTCTTTCCCCCCCCCAACTTACTCTATTTCTGTCGTAGCATACCAAGTACTTCCGCTGCAAAGCCCATGCAAACATGCTCGTACTCGTTTTGTACCTGTGTACAACACATGCCTGGTCCCAAAACTGGATTGCACTCAGGCTGGCCGCATGGGGCCTCCGCTCAGTAGTCTTCAGAAGACGGGCGATGGCTGAAGAAGGTAGTATGGCACGCTGACCTCTTTGCTTTGTATCTTGGTCGGATGTGGGGTTTCTCCCCATTTCATTGTGAAGTTGCAGCTCCTCCTCTCAATCTCTTATCTGGATAGACCCCTCTCGAAGACCTTTTTATTTGCTGCTATGGAAAGAGCTCAACTTGCCTCAGCCTTTTCAAGCTTACCTTACAGTGACTTACGTTATGACTTACAGGTACATTGGTATCCGCGGCCTGAACTTTCTTTCAAAGACTTGCCTTGGTAGAACGAGCAACATATGTAACTGCTTCATATTGAGATTTTACCATTGTTTCCTTTCACTGCATTTGTCCACAAGCTTCCTCTACTACCTAGGCGTTGGAGCATGTTATAACCCTTCCCAAGCAGTCGTTGAAGAGGCATTTGTTGTTTTGGCTTGTCATTCTGATCTCTTGTCTGCAAGATCCCAATTAGATCAGCTGCTGCTGCCAAGTCTTCACTAGCCTCATGTACATGGCAACATGCAGAGGGCCTCGCTTGCGGTCTGGCATATGTATGGATTTTTTAATATGCTAGTTTAATTTCAATCCTCCGCTTGGCCGTTTGATTGAAGAACATGTCAAACTTTGGGAACGGTTTTTATGCGCGTGCAACGGCTGGCTTCCACATTAACCCACATGGCATTGGTAACCAGTCCCCTCACAGCCTAGTTGGATTCGTCAAATCCGGCCCCCACCTAATAGCTATTCTGGGTGATGTGCTGAAGAAGTGTGCATGCATGGATTCTGCGTTCAACCCCATATCTCTGCCCCCTCAACGGGGCAGCAGTGTGTCGATCTTCATTGATGCTCTTCTACCAGGCGGGTCAACAGCAGGGTTCTCATGATCCATATTGTTGCAGAGCTAGAGCAGGGAACCCTCGGCGGGGTTACTTTCCACTTAAAGGGAATCAAGTCCTGTCATAACGTATCCTGTTCAGTAACGTCCAGTTTTTGGCACAAGGGCCTTGATGGTGACCATTTGGGATCTTGTCATTGAACTCCGGCGGATATCCTCCTTCTTGATACCTCCGCTTGCAGTTGCAATGAGCGGAAACCATCCTGAGGCTAAGGCTGCCTGCCGTGACAGGGTTGGCTCTCCACGCGTCGGCTTCCGAGCAAGCATTACGAACGTTGTTCAACGATGCGTGGAGCGAATCTTCTTTTCCCAAGCTCCAAGCACAAACGCCCATCATGCCGACTCTACATTGTCTCATTCGAAGAGACCGTCACGCACGTTGTCCTCGACCGAGGGAGAAAGCTATGTGGCGAGACAGGTCCGAGAGATCTATTGTAAGCTTCATACAACTCCACTTCCATACATCTTAACCAGCAACGACTAGCGTCTCGTGTCCATGCCCCTCCAACGCTGCCTCGTGGCTGGTCTCTTGCCCAAGTCGTTCGCAGCGAGAACCTCCGCCAGGGATATACCTTGATATTGCCTCTTCCCTTGAGCAAAGTTTTGTATATAAGGGATATTCGGCGTCCCACGTCCACTATCGATCTTACCGGTTTTCTAGCCGGTCTGCCTAGTGTTGCCGCACCTACCATCAAGAAAACGAACCCGGAAGATCTCGTTGAGAGGATGTTCCCGTCCTGGGCGACTTGTTCCGGAGCTCGCCACGTTGCCGCTTGTTTCTGGTCATGGCTTTGTGTGCTCGACGGTAAGCTGCATTGTGACACCTGTCAAGGGCATTAGTCCCTGACGCTTGGCCATCACACTGTGGCCACCTGGGTGTCCGGTCAAATGGCTTAGCGGCTGATTACATGACAGACTTGACCGAGAACAAAGACACCCGGATCGCGCTAGAAAACATCATCTCCATTCTATCGAGATCTCCCTACGATCCCCTGCCTTCGTCTCCCTTGGCCCTGAGTCTCATGGGGGCTTTCCACAGCGCAGTTCAGGAGGCCACCATTGAGGAACAAGACCTCCCCCAGCCAGTGAATCCAATCCGTGAGCGATGGAAAGAAGTCTTTTGGTCAGAGGTCGCCACTGTCGCTCGCACTTTGCTGGCCGAACAAGACCTGGATGATCAGAAGTTTACCATGCGAGAGTGGCTGAACCTACGTGTCCTTACGATATCTGGTACCTGGCTCTCTCCTTGTTTGTCGTTGTCCATCGCGTTTCCGTTGCAACATCTTTGCGTTGCCTTTTTTTATATCTTCGCCAAACACTCCCTCGAAATCATCAAAAGCTAATACATATATACCCATCCTGCAGCACGACCTCTGCTTGTCCTCCTGCAAGCCTCGTCCGGCCTGCGGGCCTGCTCAGACACCCTGACCGTCGGCCCTCTGGAAAAGCTGCCGCTGATCCTGGGTCTACAAAACGACATCCTGGGATTCAACAAGGACTTCTCCTCGGGCAATCCTCTTTCCGCGGTGCAGCTGCTCATCCGTGACGGCATGGAAAAGAAGAAGGCACTGCTGCGGATCGTCGGTCATCATAACCGGTTGGTGACGGAGATGATGACGGAGGCAGACGGCTTCGAGGGCACCGGCCCCGAGAAGGACTACGTCACTGCGGCGTCGAGATGGCCCAACGCCATGGCTCTGTGGATGCTGTCTTGCGAGCGGTACAAGGTGACCGTCTGAACCTTGGCGAGAGACGCGGGAGAAATGGGTCGAAGGCCAGCTGTGGATGCGGTGCGGTGCGGTGCGGTGCTGGGTTTGGGGGCATTTTGTCTTGGGTGGTTGTCTCTTTCCTCAACTTTTACTACATGCGTGCATTCACTGCATTGCGAGATACCCCAACAGCAACTCGGTCAAGAGTCCTAGAGCAGGACTCTTGATGAAATTTGTACAGAGAGTGGCTCTTGTTGTACATACTTAAAAAACAAATGGAGGGGATTGAAACTTTACAATCGCTCTCATCTCATACCTTTTGGCCCTCTACGGGATGCAGAGCGTGTCGTATGAACAGCATTCTTTACGAATTAGACTAGTCTTGATAGCTTTTGGCCATCTTGCGGTATGCAAAGGGTATCGTATGAACAGCACTTTCTACGAATAGTCCTGGCTTTGGCGCTTTGCTCTTCAAGGGGAAAGGAAGGGTTCTTTACGAGTAGAAAGAGAGCTGGCATGGTTGATATAATACATTCACGAAAAAGTTACCTTCCCTTTGCTCTGACGCTAGCACATTTCTAACACACAGCTGATTGGCCATTCTCATGTGTATGTAGCAGGACGTGAATGAAGAGGGGAGACCAAGTGAGGAGCAGATAGGGAAGGGACGGGGAAACATTCGTATATATGCACCGGGCAAAAAAAAAATATTCCCATCCCTTATGTGCGAGAAGCTACTATCTCAGTAATTACATGGTGCCTCCTTCCAGTATTGTCCAGCACGATTACTTTCTCCAAAGGCGGCATAAACCCTCCCTGCAGACTCTTGACCAATGGGTGGGGTTTCACCGTCCCAGATTCAGCTTCCAACCAAGTATCTCTCCTCCTTTGTACATTTTTGCGAACAGGACAGGAATTGCGGCCGAAAGGAGAGCGCGGGCTTTGTATGCATTCGCACCTGCTCCCCTCACATCATCATCGCGACACCCACGGCGCCCCCGACGACGAGCACCATCTCTTTGCACCATCCCCTCGTCATGGGCGCCTCTCCAGTCTGCAGACCAGGGCTGCCAGAAGACGTCCCCGATTCCGTGACGCCCGCTGTGCCCGTAGGCGTATCTGCCGCAGCTCCATCGGCGCCGACGACGGTTACTGCGGTGACGACGGATTGGCTGCCATTGGGAAGCGTACTCGTGTGCACGACGGTGCTGGTCATGGAAGTCTGCGTTCTACTGCCCGATGTGAGTGAGCCCGCGCCGGAGGGTGTGATGGTGCGTACGCCGCCACCGACAGTGGAGACGATGACGAGGCCCACGCTATTGGTACTCGTGACCACTTGTCCACGGGTGAGGGGGGCCGAGGAAGTTGAGGTAGCAGAAGGTGAGGCAGCACCAGGTGATCCGCCTGCAGAAGTTGAAGTAAATGGGGTTGAGCCTGAGTCTGAGCCAGCAGCAATTGCTCCGTTGGATGAAGTGCTGGTTGATGTCGGGGTAGAAGGTGTGCTCTCGCCTCCAGCTGCAGGAGTTGCGGTTGAGTCTGCGCTTGGACTTGGAGCTGTGGTTGAGGTGTCTCCACCTTGAGGCACGGGTGTGACCAGGGGGGTTGAGGATACCCCAGGAACAACGGCGGCAGGCGTTGTGCTCGGCGTGGTGCCGTTGCTTATATCTTGGCGCTTGGCCAAGTCCTGCTTGATGTCGTCCATGACGTTGCGCTTGGCAACGTACACAACGCTGGTGGCTAGGGATGGCTCATCTTTGTGTATGGCTTCAACTGCGGTGCGGTCGTCCTGGAACATGCCATGCTTGAACTTTTTCGGCGAGAGATCATGTAGGGCAGCATGTAGGGATGGCGCATCCACCTGATCCAGCAGCTTTTGGAGTCCTGCGAGGCCGGAATCCTCCACCTGGTCTTGTGACTCTTGGTGTACTCGGTGTGGGTGTACGAGGGAGGAGGAGAGGGTGAGGAGGAGGAATATGGATAGGATGTTGCGTATCGAATGCATGATGAGAGGGTATCACTCTCAATTCAATCACTTAGATGAAGACTTTTGGGGGTTTCAACGCGATAAAAGATCTGAATGCGCTACAGGTCAGTACAATGATGAAACACGGATAAGCTTCCCAGCTCTGTCGCGATCAATTCAGTCGAGCTTTCTACGCGCGAAGGCTTGGGGAAAAGAAAGAGCTGCGACGGACCTCTAGGCGATGCCGTGGCTGTGAGGGAACGACTGAAGCCGGGGCCTTCTTTTAGTAGGAAGAGGACGGATGCTATGATGAAGATGGGGGTGGTGAATGCAGGGACGGGCGTGGACGGCAATTTGCAGAGCCGAGATGCAGCAAGCGAGTGTGGTTAGGAAGCAGGCAGGCTCTTTTTCAACACGGTCGTCGAAATGGATGAGTATCCGTATACGAATTGCGAAAAGAGCAGGCCCAATTACCTGCGTCAAGAGTGGGATGACTTGAATGAAATACAAAGAGGACTCTCAACCTGGGAAGGTAAGAGGAGACAGAGTAAAGAGAGAGAGAAGAATATTGAATATGTTGGAGAAGGACTGAACTCGGATTCCCTTTGAGTTGGCTGGCCCGCATATGCCAAGTTGGAAGTAGCCTCATTTAAGGTAATAGCGTAGCGGCTTTTCTATTTTCGGAAATCGGGCAATCGGCGTATAAACATCTTCCCCGCCTTGGTGACGAAATAATTAAGTAAGTAAAACTGTCAAGTTGATAAAGTACTTGTACTCCCTCGTTGTTGAGTATAATCATCTGTTGCGCGTTGAAGACGAATCAACTAGCTCCTTTGGCCTGTTGCCCTCAACTTCCCCAGTCGCCTGGATAAAGGTATTGGAGTGCCCGTAACATGCAAAGCTACCAGTTATATACGAGCCAAAGTTACTCGATACAAAGAGAAAGGTCTTGCTCATATTATTCACGGCGGTAGATTCTGGACGACGGATCTTCGCATACGCGCTACCGCAGGAGTACGAGATTGATATTCCATTGGCTGGACGGACAAATACACGACCTCAGAAGCAAGGTAGGGTAAGCTTACTGTGGTGCTTGGCTTTCATCCCCCTCTGGAGTTCAGTCAAAGGTCTATGTCTATACCGAGATGACTGATACAAACCATGTCTTCTGACCTTGTGCTTGACCTTTCCTCTGTTAGTAGCGTTGTCTACGAGGCTAGAAGAAAGAGTATTAATACTGGCTAAAAAGCAGGCCGTATTGCTTACACACAGCCCTTATAAACACTTTACAGTCAATTCCGGCACCTCCGTGTCACAGGACCGAATGTATAAAGTTGAGGCAATTATATTAGCAATGACAATTACAAATCCATGGTATTGAATACAAAAGCCCAGGACTTCTCCCAAGCTCAGCAACCAGCGTTCAACTGACTGTACCTCGAACATACCTGTAAGTTTTCAAGCACTCTCTACATATCATCCACCATGCGTCCCCAACCCATCATTGCCATCGCTCTCTCCCTCTTCACCGCCCTCGCCTCTGCCCGCATCGGCGGCATCGCCGTCCCAAGCACAATAGCGCCTGGCTCCAGCTTCCGCGTCACCATCCTAACGGAAAATTACATTCAATCCGTCCAGGACGTGGCGATAGCATTCGGCCTGGCACCCAACGCCGTCATCGCCAACTCCTCTCTTGGTACCCTTTTGAATTCCAAGTATCTTGGCCCCGGTAAGCTCTTTCTGTAGCTGTTTCCGCGACAGCGGTATGGATACCGGATACCGGTAGATGGTTGTTGACTTGTTGGTAGACGACTCGAATATCGTTACGAACATCACGCACTTCGTTCAGATCCCGGATGGTTTGGCGAAAGGACCCATTGTCTTCACATCGGCACTCTTTTCGTTGCTCGGAGCCGCATCCGAGCCTAATGTTCAGACCTTTTCTGTTGATGTGACGGTGGGAGACTTTACGAGCGGTGATCTCGTGAGTAGCTTGTCTGCATCCCAATAGATGCGTTGTGGGGCGTAGATACGGTGACGGAGTCTACGCTTGCTGGAATCTGACGATATGTTGTCTTGAGAGACGATCACGCAGAAAGGGTTTGTGTTTTTCAGAGCTTGCAAAGGGTGCATACAAGGCGGGTTGTGGGAAGCAAGCCTTACCGGCCTACGATATTAAATTTAAAGAATTGAGCTCCTTGCGATGCACATAGAGTCCATAATAAAATAAAACTGCAAAGGGAAATAGGCACAAATTGATCCCAATCTCATTGTGGAAGGCCCCATCAAAGGAAGTGGTAGGAGACGAGAAATTTATTCAGGCCTTCGGCCTTCGGCTAGGAATATAATAGAGTATAGCCGCACGTAGCCGTACGAATAAGGAACAAAAAAGGGGCCAAACGCTAGCAGAGTTCTTTCATACTACAGTACTTAGAAGGCGTGAGAAGTGGCAATTACAGATGCAGAAGTGCGGTGAAATGTGACAGTATCAGCACGATTAATAGAGCGCCTTTTATCCTTGAAGCACTCATTGAAAAGTTTGAGATCGATTGCACGGGTTGCAAGAAGCGAAAAAATGGCTTAAGTGACCATTGGACGTGTAGGCTATAGTAAAAAAGCAGCATCGTAGACTACTATCTTTTCTGGCATCTTGCCTATCTTTCTCTAGGAGACTGTACCCTTGCTCAACAGGCACTCTGTAGAATGGGGCCGTGCACGGCGGTCTAGGGAAAGTCGCCAGCAACTGGCAGTCCAGCAAAGACATCTACATCACTGCTCGCAATAGGGAAAGGGAACACAGATCATTGTTCAAAAGGGTCCATCGTATAAGAGCGTGACTGCCTATCTAGAACACGCGAAGAAGATCCCGCTGGCGACCCAGCCGCGAAAAAATCTTATAGGCAAAAAAACAGTTTCTCTCCAATCAATCGAAACAGGGGTATCCACCTTCCATACCAACCCATATCATTTGCCTTCCCTCACATTTTCTCAAACAATCTTTTGGCACATGGGACAGAAAAAGGAAAAATCTCGAGGTTCGTCTACGATTCCCCCCCTTTCCCACCGCTATTGGCCGACAGCTGCCTCGCTCTCCTTCTCCTGCGTCCCCTCGGATATAGGCTCCGTTGACCTTCCGCGACCTTCTTGAGCGATGGCACCAAGACTGCCAAGACTTTGTTTGCTCGTGGCATGCTCGCTACCAGCCCGAGGTGGACTTTTCGCCCTCTCCTTCTCGGCTTCGCGCTCCTTTCTCTCTTCTTTGGCGTGAGCGACCTTTGCTTTGATCCAGCCAAATGGTCCTTTCTTCTCCTTCTCCTCCACGCTGTCCTTCTCCTTGGATGGCGGAGATCCGTTGTTGGAATTTTGGACGCCCAACGACTTGGCGGCTTCGGTGTCAGTACTCTGTTGTGTCTGGTGTGAATCGACTGTCATCGACTTTCGTGGCCTTCCTTCGCTCACGAGGGAGCTGGTGCTTTTTTGTGCAACGGCACTTGAGTCCATTTGTGAAGCTCCCAAAGTGGCTGGAGCTTTGCCGTTGCTGGGTTTGGCGGTAGATGATAACCTCCATCGGTGTTTCTTCGTTCCAGCAGCCACCCCACTGTCAGTGTGTTCTGCCTCAGAATCCTCGGTAGCAGAAGTCCTTGAATGTATCGAAGGGGTTGGAGACTTTGAAGGCTTCAGAGCGGGACTGACGTCTCGGCTACTGCTCGGTTGCGATACATGGAATGCGCTGAGTTTGTCCATTTCACCTAGCCGGGGCGGTGTTTCAGATGGAGGTGTCGCGGTTGTGCTGGCAAGTACAGGAGGCACGGACGATAACGGATCGCTGGCCACCTGAGTGCTAGCACCGGGCGTAGGCATAGGCGTGAAGAATCCCTGGTTGGATGGCGATTCGGGCGCGCCGTGCACCAATGAATGGGTCGAGCTTTGAGCACTAGCGTTAGGTGAGGGCTCTGGAACTCGCTTCTTCCTCAACTTATTAGGCTGGCGTACATCCTTGCGCTCGTTGTCACTTGATGGTGACTTCGAAAAAATATTCTTGCGGTCTCGACTAGGTGTACCCGAGGTGATCGTGGTAGTAACCCCATGCTCTGCCGTTCGTAGAGAAAGCTTCTCGGTCGATGGTGGCGTTTCTCTGCCGGCTTTCCTGACATTCGATTCTTTTGCTTCTGGAACAGAATTTAGACTCGAAGGACTATGAGCATTAGGAGCGGTTTGCGTGGGAGTGGAAGGAGAGCGAGTCTCTGAAATCACAGGGGCTAGTTTAGATCCTGGAGATGACGTTCGAGGCGGAGTCGAGAAATAAGCTCCGGGCGAGAGCTGGGTAGATGTAGGTGTTGATGGTTCCGCATTTCTGAATCGAGCTGAGGGGATGGCTGGCGACTTTTTCGACGGAACAGTATTACTCCTGTGGACACCTCCGGAACCAGTAGCTGCTGCAAGTGGACTTCCGGGAGCTGGAGAGCCGGGACTTGGAACATTGCTTGATGATCTCGAATTCCTCGAGGAGACAGACATATTCCTCCGTACGCCTCCCTGTTTTCTGAGGCTGTCTGCACCTGCACTAGCATTTGAAGCTGACCTGCCCAGGCCAGCTTGAGAAAGCCTAGTTGGCGTGTTTGGTTGACGCTGGACGCCGCTTTGTACTTCTTTGACCGTTTTGTCGTCCGCCGCAGTTCCACTCATCCCAACCAAGAAGTTGTCCTGATTTTCAATCAGGAAAATGATAACATCTTGACTGAGACGATATTCGGAAGGCTCCATGTCATGGCTTGGATGTGACAACATCCCTGGCTGAAAGATTGCGGCTAGGTTGGCAGACGTCATTCGATTGAGTTCGGACTTGGAAGCAAAGACAGCAAGGAGGTCCAAGATATACAGAAGTAGCTGGCGATTTAATGGCGGTAGTTCTGTGATTAATCGCTGGTAGGTAGTGATAGCTGCCTCATGATCGAAATCGCCGACATCTTGAGCTTGGGCCTCCATATCGCCAACCGCTTGGGCCTGATGACTTCGGAGAGGGTCTCGACAGCGTTCATAGAATGTGAGGGGGACGATAGGCTGTGGCAGCTGATTCAAATATCGTCGCAATATGTTTGCTGCATCATGGACAGTGTACCCTGTCCAGTCGAGTCCTTTGCCGTAGCGATCAGGAGAGTCAAACAGCACTTGTAACTCCTTGATACGTTTTGCAGAGCCGCTTAATCGAAAGATGCCCTCAACGTCGGTAGCTAAAGGCAGGGTTTCAGAGACGAGGAAAGACAAGTTGGGTATACATCATCTTACCTTTCTCTTTTAGAAAGACTCCACACTTTGCAACGACTATGGGTACGTAACCATATACGTAGCTTTCATTTTGCTCATTCATGAGAGAAATGGCAACATTTGCGTATTTGATGCTGACCTCCAGCGGAACGCCGAATATGCCGACCGGAGCTTGTACTGTGTTTGGTACACATGTTAGCATACAGAAGCCAAGCAGAATATTAAGTACTGATATAAAGAGGAAACGGTATATGCATCGGCCAGGCTGCAATGACACCGTCGTGGGTTGGGAGAACGTCGCACGAAAAGGTAATCATTGCCGTGTTTAAGGAAATGGTTCCGAATCAGTAAACGAGGTTGCCCTCGAATGCGATCCCACTGCTTGCGGCTTCGGGAATGTAGAAGCACAGAGCTTAACGCAGCAATAGTAAGCTCACCTTTTTCCTCTTCTCTTCTCGCATTCTTCTTGAAAGTCTTCCACCATGATGCAAGGTCGCGCTTTGAAGGTGGAGAGGCAGAGTTCTGCGATGTAGACGGCATTGGCTGCTGTGGAGCACCAACGGCTGTAGCCTGAACGTTGTTCGTAGTCATGCTAAAGGTAGTCGATAGCAAGGAAGTATAAAAGCAATATTCTTGATATTTCCCAGTTGTGAGGGGGATTTGGTGTCGATCGAGCTGGTCCCAAAATAGATTCTGACAACCCTGCTTCACCCAAACAAGGAATTTGGAGTATTGCGCATTCCTTCGCAAAAGCTTCAGAGTGATATAGATTCCGTGCGTGAGCTGAGGAGTAGTAGGCTTGTTTCGCGCGATACGTTTTTGTTCTGCAGCCCAGGCGTGCCTAGACTTGTCGCGCAGACGGCCACGCGCTTATATTATTGGTTCAGTCCTGCTATGCTGCTGTGGGCCGGTTGTAGAGCCTGTTCCAATTCCGGCGGAGGTGAGGCCGATATTTTCGCTCTGAAACGCTCCCTAAACGTGCGCCAGGTGTCAGAGCTGGCTGGTGTTGATCTGACGGTCGTAGCTTTTCTAGGTATCTGATCGGGTGTGCAGCCTTCCAAGCGACGATGGCCAAAAGGGTTGGCTCCTTGAGTTGCAGGAATCGAATCTCACTGCATGATATCGCGATATGGACTACTCCAGCGGTCGAAAGGGAGGAGGAAATTCAATCCTCTGGTTGGTACAGTCAGGTCAAGCTTCGCGGGGATGTGCAGCTGACAGGTGCCAATGCGCAGTGGATCCTCTTGAGCTGGAAGGTGGAAAGGGAGGTAAAGGATCCCAACAAAACAATACAGGCCTTTAGAGCGTATGTTTATAGGGAGTCTTGGAAGTGTCGTGTCTAGGGAGGTTGGAATGGAAAATTGACAGCTGCTATAACGGCGCAGATCCATGCTGTTGTAGTCCAATTTTAGCGCGCCTGTTCAAAATTATCTCCAATCCGTTTCAAAATCTAGACCTTCGACATAAGCTCCGCTCACCAAACAATAAGAACACAGTTACCTTGTTTTGTTACAGTTGTATAGGAGGTCTTGTAGAATTATATAATGGATGGGTGAGTACGGAAACCGCGAAGAACAGAAATTGTTTAAGAATACGGGGCCTCATACTGACATTGTCTATCCTACCAGACTCAATGCACAAGAGCAGCGTGAGCTGCAGGGTCGGATGGAAAAGAAGCAGATGAAGGAGTTCATGACTGTGAGTCTGGGCCTTCTCTGTGCCCTTTGTTTGTGCACATCATTGCACTCATCTCCCAGCTTTCTCCTCGGCTTTGCTCATCATGCGCAATTAGATGTACTCGAGGCTGGTCCAGAGATGTTTTGACGACTGTGTGAATGATTTCACAACGAAGTCTCTTCATTCAAAAGAGGAAGGCTGTGTAATGAGATGTGTGGACAAATACCTGAAAAGTTCGGAGCGGTTAGGGCAGCGTTTCCAGGAACAGAATGCTGCAATGATGCAGTCAGGACAGCTGCCAGGTCGGTGATTTGTAAGAAGAAGTAAAGATGAGAACAAGACTGAAACAGGGCCCTGATGGTCTATAAAGTCAGCGAACGTGACCAGGGGTTGCTCGGCCGGGGCACTTGGTAATTGGCATTGCTGCGCCAACTCCTTGCACCATGTCGTGGCACCTTCAAGCTTGGACTAGGATATGCACAGGCTCAATCACACTACTCAATGTATCATCAGTATTCTACAAGGGCACGCCTAGCACAGCCGAGGCTGGGTTGTGTTATCCTAGCTTGGATGAGAGGCGAAAGGGCAACTTTCAGCTGCCGCAAGTCCACTTGCATGTCTGTGTTATTAATGATATTATCGAGGCTTGTAACCTGATCTTGATATACTAGGATAGCCAAATTGAGAGCTCGGGCCCTACTCCCTTAATCTTTCTATAGGCTGTCTTCCTCGCAATTCGTTTGTTACCAAGTTCACAGGCCAGACAACAGCAGAGATCTCAGATATGCGATCCTCAAACAGCAGCCTTGGAGATTCGATAACACCCCGGAACGTCCGAATTGGATGAAGTTAGCGGCCACAATGCTGCTTTCACTAAGCTGAATGCCTTGTCGAACCTAGCTCTGATTGTGCATTCGGTCTCTGAAGGTGTTAGCAGTGCAAAAAGGGTCACGACAAAAGCGCCAACAGAACTGCTGCATATCCATGAGCAATGACCATACTTTCGCAACAGCAACACCCACTTTCGCCTTTCCATCCCCATCCCTTTCTCCCTGTTGTTGCAACTTCATCGACCCTCTACATTACTCTACTACAAGCCCATCGGAGCGACGACTCCCGGCTGCACATATGAATATATATCAACTAGTCGAATCCGTCCCTTTGATCTTTTCGCGCTGCAGCACTTTTTACATCCTCAAGCATGTCACGTTGGGGGCCTACGAGCCTCTCCGCATTACCAACTCAAAAGTTCTGCCCTGCTGCATGTTGTTGCTCCTACGCTATCTGTTATTATGTCCTTGACGAACCTGAGAAGCCTGCAAATATATGTACATTTGAATCTCAGAATTCTTATTCTACTGCAAGTCTACCAATATAGACGGGTTGACACCAGGTGTCTCATGAGGAAGGAATCTACATTGACGTCCACGAAGCATGCAAGCGTGCTCGCATCATTACATCTCAAGCTTGTGTCCTGCTTCAAGTTGATTGATGTCGTCGGCCCTGTACTCCTTTCCTCACTCAGAGATAGCTTACCTTGTTGTTCATATTTTCATGCTGGAGCAGCAATAGCTTTTTACGTAGCCCACTCCACTGCCGTCAACATGATCGATATCTCTCTTGCTTACTTCACAATAAGACCGCTATCATTGAAAGACTTGGCATAACCGTAGTCAACGTTCTCCTGCTTGACGGTAGCTGTCCACATTGTCTCAGTGCCAATATTCCATCGTTGTAGGGCTGGATACCATTAGCGGGTGGCTATGACTCCAGAATATCATTAGTTTGTTGTTTTCTTCACTTTTACATCTGAAACTTTGCATCTCACGCTCGGTGCCGTGTTGGAGCTCTTAGAGGTGCTTTGGGCAGCTTCTATCACCCTTAAACAATATTCTTTCGATCGGAACATTGAAACATGTTGACTGTCTTGCAAGCTAGTTTTTACCTATAATGTGGGAATCCTTGGGGACGTGTGGTGCATCTTTGTCCGATATCATTCCATATCCATAAAGGACCTCGGGTCTAAGCAAAGCAATGGATTGACGGGTATGATACCCGTTCCACAGAAGAATGTTATACAGGTCGCCTCATGGGATCAGGGCAGTTGTGAGGGTGGAAAGCTCCCTCATTTCCCTCAATACGGAACTTGCTGATTTGCTGCAGATACGGGAGGAAACCTCACTCTCGCTTTTTCCCCTGGGCAAGGGTCCATCCAAAGTCGGCTCGGCTCGTTCGACAGACTTGCAGAGAGGACCCACAGATACCCATATAGCTTAATCTAACTCAGCGACGTCTCAGATGGTGTGGTTGGTTATCCGCCTGCAAATGTGTGTTGAACTCGCACTCCCGTCAGCAAGAGATTAGGTATATGTAGCATATTGGCAAATTGGTGTCTCCGCAATTGTTATCTTGCATTACGGTGGCTGCAATTCTTCGGTCCTATGGGGTATCATCAAGTGTCTCGGACGAGACAGAGACTGACCAGTCCGGCCTCTAGACCAATGCTTTGGGACGTAGAATTTACCAGTAACAGCAAAACTGGGACTGATGCGTCTACAGCCCCAGCAGTCACTGCTAGTAACGAGGTCACATTCCAGCCTTCGGTTTATGTAGCAAGCAGGAGTATGACAAAAAAAGGGGAGAAACATAGGTTGAGGTTACACCAAGCCCACGCATGGTGCATACGGTATGCGGTTATGCGGCATGCAAGCATGCCGTGATCGATCCGAAACACCTTTCAAAAGTGAGCCCGGCACTGCCACCTACGCCATTGATGTGGCCTGGGCGGCAAGATATCAAATTGTACAGAAGCAAAAGCGCTGTTTGGTCGAGATCGGAGCTCGGCATTTTAGGTGCGCCAACATACTCGTCATCACTACTGAAGCAGGGGCTGACATTTGTATAGGAAATATGTTAGCTATACGAAGTACGATGCTAATGTGTGTTTTTTAAAGAATGGCATGCAACAATTGATTCCGTCTTATCCTTGGACAGACATCGGAGCATCGGCGAATTCATTTTAACTATCGGTCTATAGACTTTATCCCGTATAGTTTCACGCCTCATTGGGAAATGATCTTCTCGTTCCATCGCAGCCATACCCCTTTAAGAACGCCCTTTCCTCCATTTTAGGCATCGAACCAATTCGGGTTTGGCGCCTGGTTGGCGATTGGCTCCTCAAAAGTTGATAGAAGTAAAATTATCAGATTGAAATCCTTCCATTCTTAAAACCTTAGCACCGTAAAGTATTTTCTATGCGTCGTTGGCGCACATATTGCACCATGACTGCAGCATTATTATTATTATTATTATTATTATTATTATCATCCTTCATTGCTGCGCTCCAACCCCTCAACTTCAACCATTACTTATCACCACCATCCTTTCCAACCTTCCCTGCCCGTTTCTCCGTTGCTGTGCAGTGGTGTGGAAGAATCTCACCCACTTCTTTCACGCCATGTCCGAGCCGACCATATCTTTTTGGTGATTCTTTGTTCTTGGTAGCTACAACTACTACCCACGGATGTATAAAATCCCTATTCTCACAGTCTCATTACGAATCAGACGACTCCCGGCTTGTTAACATCCAGCCATAATGGCGGCAGCCAAACCGATGATACAGAAAATTGCACCTCTTCCACTACCGCCATTCCTACTCGATGACGCCTTTTACGACACCCTTTCAGAAGCTCCTCCCTTAGACAAAAACGTTGCGCAACCTTTACGTGCGCGCTGAACCGTCCTACACCCTGACTGCTGACTGACTTCATTCAGCATCCTGGACAGTCGCAATCAAACGTCCAAGTGGCCGTACAATGCCACAGGCTATCGCCCACCGAGGGTACAAGGCCAAACATCCAGAGAACACCATGGGCGCTTTTCAGGGTGCCGTCGAGGCCAAGGCCCATGCGATCGAGACGGATATACACTTGACGAAGGATAACGTTGTGGTGTTATCTCACGTGAGTGTTGGAGAGCGGAACGGCCAACGAGCCCTTCACTAAAAGAATGATGCAGGATGCAACGCTCAAGCGATGTTTTGGCAAAGACGAAAAGATAATAGATTGCAGCTGGGACTACATAAGCCAACAGCGAACGCTTGCAGCACCTCATGAGCCAATGCCTAGATTAAAAGACCTACTCGAATTTTTGGCTTCTCCCGGGCTGGAGAATATCTGGCTGCTACTAGACATAAAGGTATGTATGCCACCGTCTACTTCAACCGTGATTGCTGTCTAAGAGCCTTTCAGCTCGACAACGACGCCGACAACGTCATGCGCCTCATTGCGGAAACCATTCAATCCGTCCCCCCAAACTCTCTCAAACCGTGGAACCAGCGCTTGGTCCTCGGCTGCTGGGCCATCAAGTTCCTCCCCCTCTGCGCAGAATACCTCCCCACCTTCCCCATCACGCACATCGGCTTCTCCATACCGTACGCGCGCAAGTTCTTCTCGGTTCCTAACATATCTTTCAACATGCTGCAAAAGGCGCTCATGTTGCCCTTCTTCGGCGCACGCTTCATCCGCGACGCCAAAGCAAAACGGAGACCGTTGTACGTGTGGACCGTCAACGAGGAAGCCATGATGAAGTGGTCCATCAAACGGGGACTCGACGGCGTGATTACGGACGACCCGAAGCGGTTCTTGGAGGTCTGCGACGAGTGGGAGCAGGGCAAGAGGAGCTTGGACGTCTCGTGGAGCCAGTGGATGGGGATCGCGTGGATCAACTTCATGGTGTTCATCTTTGGGACCATCTTTTGGTGGAAGTACAGCGGTACGGGCAAGGAGAAGAGCGCGCGGAAAGGAGCGGTGGCGTTTCCGAGTAGTGGAAAGGAGGACGGTGCGCAATCACGATGACCATGATTTTTGGCTTGCATGGCGACTTGGAGCTTAGCATTGGAACCCTTTTTTGACCGTAACAACGGCACGGAACTGTACATGGACCGGATTAAGAAAATGGCAATCACGTGATGGGCTCTTAATCAGACGAGATCAAATGAACCAATCCTTTGATAGATAAGAGTGAAATGATGCTCCAATCAAGAAGAAGTGGGATGTGGCTCCAATCAGCTCGAGTCAGCTTAAGGGGAAACCAGAACCGGATTGACGAAATCCCCGAGAGTCCAATTGACACCCAGCATGATCACGGCAAACGAATTTAGCCTGTGAAGAATATCTCTATTATAATCTCCCTATGTTCCTCTTATCCTCCTGCATCCCCACATCCCATATCCCCCACCACTCACACCCCCTAGATGCCCTTGACAGCCATCGTTCTCTGGGTATTCAACGTGTCCGCGTTCCGATCATGGCTCTCCTTCTTGCAGTCCTCCAGCCCGCTGCACTTGTGATCCTCGAGCATCCTGTGCTTGCCACAGAAATGCCCTTGGCAGAAGGAGCAATCGCCCACTATCCTCTGCGCGCCGTCCTTGCAGTCTTTGAAGGCGCATTTTATCTTCTTGGGGGGCATGCCGCCGCGGATGGGCAGCGCCATGTGCAGGGTCGAGGATCGGGGCAGGAGGTCGGAGATTGGGGTTGCGGATGTGTCGGATGGGGCATTGGTGGAGGTCAGATGCTTGCCGGCGTGGACGAGGCGGATGTCTGATGTCGGGGCGGACGTCCGTAATGAGAGGAGTTGGCGGAGGGTGGGTATCGTTGTGTCGGAAGGGACGGTCAGGGGGATGGCTTGTTGGTAGGTTAGCTTTGGTGTATACCCTGCTGCCTAGGGCTTATGGTGGACGTACTGTCTCCGGATAGGAGCTTGACGAAGAGCTGAAAGTTGTCAGAAGATGGGGATGAAGATGTTGATGTGGAAGAGGCGTTTGATGATGAGCGGGAAGTGCGCATGTTGGGCGACGGGGGTTGAGGGGGGAGTATGGATAGATAGGTGTGTAAGGTGAGATGGTTATATCAAAGTTGGCGCAAGGGCGACAAGGCAGGTAAGGAAGTAAGTAAGTAAGTAAGCAAAGCGTAAGATGACGGTTAGATGTAGGAAGGATGGATGAATGATGAAAGGATAAGTGATGGGAGATGGAGTGTTGGAAGACTGTGTCACCAGAGATAAGTAGAAACTGTTAAGTGGTTTTAGTAGATAGTAGAGAGGCAAAAGTTGGATAGTGGATGATATTGATTAAATACAGGGCAGGAGCACATGTTGCATTTTTTATTATTATTTTTTCTTGCAGGTCGGGTGAGCCGCGGTACTTTCGTAGGCACCATCAAACCCCATTACCAACATCTCCAAGGCAGGAAAAAAAGCCCTGCATTAAAGTAATTTAATGTTTAATGCAATTAATTATGCATGCGCCACTGAATGCACATGCACCTGCCTTTCAAAGGGCTTGAGCTGAGAAACTTTTAAAGGTACAGTACCACCAGTACCAGGGCCCAGCGCCTAAGGTACTTGGCCTGGTGCTTTAACTCTCTTACGTATTAGGATATCGTCGGCTTCATAGTAGTGATAATCTCACGACGAAGCTGGGCTTAGACCGCGCATCTCATAGAGTCTCCTCTCGTTCTTGGGAATGGCGATCCTCCACTCGGTGGTTTTTCTCGGGAAACCCCGCTCTTAGAAGACGTTGATACGTAGGAGAGGATGCTCTGCTAAACCAATTGCATCTGTGATAACTTGGTTCGCAGCCTCTCCACCCAAAATTGCCCTTCGCTGGGCTGTGTCTCCAATCGGCCGAACAGCTCGGTCTGCAAGCCCCTGAATATCTCCCAATTGAACAATGGTGCTTCGCATCAACCAATGCACGACTCTGTCTCGGCGGACCCTTTCGCTGTCAAAGGATCCCGCGAATAGCGGCCCGACCTGCTTCTGCTCTACTCTGACAACTCAGCGTACACCTCCTCTGGGATGCTGTCTGCTCCGGTTTGGGGTTGATGCAGTGCATCGTTAACACATGCAGGGCGCGAATATATCCAGCCAAAATGGACTTGTTGCAGGTAGTCGTTTTATGTACACCTGAAACGGCGAACCTCTATACAAAACCCGAAGTATCCCCTGGCCGGCCATGGGGGGCCGGAGTCCATGCTGGTATTATTGTATCGTAACGTGCGTCTACCATTGAAGACAGCTTCAGGGAGAACATGGGGTTAACATTGGCAAGAAATGACTTGCGGATCAGCTGATGAACTCCATGGGCACCAATAAGGGCGTCACTTTCCATCATGGGCTCGTTGTCTAAAAACAGTTAGATCCCTTGGATTGCACACTCTTGAGAGACTGCTCCCATCTGATGTCCAAACATTCGCGGAGAATACTTTCCGATCTTCCGCGATGGCGGCGGAAGGTCGTTGTGGTGGGTTACTGAATCCATCTAAGCCCCAGGTATACCAATCGAGCACTTTCCCATCAATCTATTCCAATTGACTTGAAATACGGGAAGTAGCCGCTGGTAAACAGATCGATGAAGTGTTATACTGTAGTTGAAAGGTGGCGAATCAGACCACCGACCAGCGCCCACGATGATAGTCATGGGCGGTGAGGACATGACAGGGAGTTTAGATAACGACGAAAACGGAACGAGGCTGGGAAATGATATGCGTAGTCGATGAAAGATAGACTGGATTAATAGGTCGACAAGAGTTCGGAGTAACCACTGATTCTACTCTCCCGTCTGTACCAGTCAATCCATGTCTCCTAATATGAACATTCTTATTTAAAATAAGGAAGTTCGCAAGAAGCTCTTAAGTGCCTCTCTCTACGCAGCAAGATAGTATCAAATATCTTTTCATGTTTCATAGCGACTAATCTATACCCCAGGCGCAGAATGAGCCCGAGACCTCCCGGAAGCAATGTCCAATGACTGAAGTCTCCGGTTCCCCAGAGCACGAACGGCATTTCTACAAGCATAATTTCCTCGAGCAATTTTGCAGAGCAGTGAACCTCTTAACTGATTTGGTCACCGCCAAAAGGCAGAAAGGGTACACGATGCCCTTTGGGCCGAGTCAGCTACTACAACTCTCGTCGCGCCTTCTTGATGGACTGTATTATCCCATAGCGAACAAATCCCAGCTCATGACAAGCCAGCTAGCCTCTCTCCGTCTCTAGCGTACTTGTGGAAATGAAATGCCCAGCCTAAAGTCTTTGATTACCCAGCTCCCTCGGTATGGTTTTAGTCGCAATACTTCGGAACCTTAGAAGGTCCGATAAGCGGGTGGGCTTTAACCCGACGATTTGTTCTGAACCGGTTGATCATCAGAAGCCATGTAGCTAATGAGTTGGGGAAACCGCTTCTTCCAAAGGGACTCGGCTGTCTCTTGGTTGTGCATGTTTTGAGGCGCTGAGGGACTCGGGGGTAACAGTAGGCACTGATAAACGATGGACATTTCATATCGCTGACACAGAGAGAACGGGTGCTTTGACAGCGAGCTTAATAAGTTCTATCGTCGGTGTAGCTTGAATAGCCTAGTGAGCAGCTGTTTGCGCTGAGGACCTAGGGAAGCGATCAACGCTCATCGAATGAGAGACTTTAGGTCTCGACTACTGCGGGGCGATTGATGCTCTGGGTGGTGAGGTGCTCGGGGGTGAGTGAGCACGGTGAGGGGGGCCACTGATGGAGGAACGGAGCACAGGAATTTATGAATCATGTGACTTGAACGCAGTTGATGCCGTCAGATCTCGCACATGAGTTTATTGATAATACAAAAAGTGATCGAGGGGCATTAAAGCAGCGGGGGTCCTTGGGAAAGGTGCTCTGCCATCCCTTGCTTTCATCGGTAATCCACACGAATGGATTATTTCTCCGTTAGTTGAGTCGTATCGGTCGTCCCAGTAATGTTAGACAGGTCGCCGGATTTAAGAAATTTGCCTTCTCCTTGGGCTGATCCTAGAAGGCCGGTCTCCAAGCGATCATCTCTCATCTTGCGGCTTGACCTGAAGGGCTTGATCTTGTTTGTAATGGTCTTGAGTGCAGCCACCTGAGAGGGCTTCAAGCGGTGGTGATGATAGAACGCAGGTAGAAAAGGAAGGGAGGCACAAATTGTGCCTACGTTCAGCTCAATGACCCTAGGGTGCTTTAGCATATTGGGTGCTAGTAAGACCATTGCAGTACTTACAATGTGGCGAGAACAGGGGCCAAGTTCCACGTAAGATCTGGGGACTTATAAAGTTGGACCCGAAAGTACAAGCCGAAGATACTCGCGATACAAGCGCTGTGTACCCAGTTAGCATCTCATAATGACATGAGATTCGCCACTCACAAAGATCCAGTCAAGAAGATCCCAGCTATCCCAAGTCTCTTTCGTAGAGGTAGGTGTAGCTGCCATACCGCTGGTAGTGGCAGCAAAAGTAAATACAGATCGCTAAGAACGTTAAAGGGACCTCGGACGTAGCCAACCATGATGAACTGTTTGTGGCATCGTGAAGAAAGACCAGCCTCGATCCAGCTTTGTCCGCGGCGAGGGAGGCACAGGTAGCCATATACGATCATGCCCACCGTATACATTGCAGCAGCAGAGCCTATGCCAAGGTAGACCAAGTACCGGATCCATTGATGTCGGGCGAAGAGACGGTAGTAAAGTAAGAAGAGCGATAGCTTGGCGCAGAATGCAATCGGACCGTACAGCAGGTCTATAACTATAATCATTTTCTGATTGGAAGCCTCGTTAGATACGAGTTCTAAAATGCGTCCATTCAGGGAGACTTACGCGCAGGAATGCTGGCACGTTGGGCAAGATCGGGACATCCCATTGATGACGGCCAGTAACATTCACAGCTATTATGAATCAGTATCTCTGACGTCAATCAATGAGTTCCGAAGCGTACACGATAGAACAACCGCAGTGTATGCTATGGTACCAGCCTAGCAAACTAGTTCAAAGAAGGATCATGGCTAGTAGAGTAAACAGCGATGACCTACGACAGCGAATGCACACACAACTGTTTCTGTTAGCGGTTCGTGTCCAAACCTGCTTATTGGTACTTACTATCGTCCGCTTTTAGCGAATTTTTGATCCACAGGTTCGTATAGAAACGCAGTAAAGAGATGAGTATGATTAAGACCAGACAAAGTATACTCGTAACGATGACCATCAGGGCTTGAGACTGAGGGTTGATGAAATTGGGAGTGACACCTGCAGGAGGAGCTAAGGCTGGGAAATGGGTGAGGAGATCCATATTCACAGAAGAAGGGCAGTGCTTCTCCTTTTCCTAGTAGGTGGAAGACGTTTGAGACGAGGAGCACCTACGCCTAACTGGAATCTGGCAATTTATATATCCAGTTCTATATCGAGGAGCCTCCAGGAACTCAGATAAACCTCGAGGTCGAGGACTGACTTGCCATCGTTTCTTCAACTGGAAGCGCGACTCCACAGTCTGCATGTTTGCGGCTCAGACGTATTGGTCTTTACTGAAGCTGTGATGCCACTGGCTCTGTTAAAGGGATGCATGCACCTATCGAGCTCTGATCCGGATCTACCTGTTGCTCATTGAGAGACACAGTAGCAGTGTACACATGAACGATGATACTGTGCCCCTCTCTGTTACTGAGTTCAGTGGGCAAAGGTAAGCAATATGAGTGTTAGCACACGCCAAAAGTGGAGCAAGTGCAAATTCAGTCCTTCTGCAATGCATCGACTTATGTTACATCCAAAGCCGTCTGACTGCAGTAAGGCTAGGAAACACGGCATGGGAGCAGCTGGAACGTGTACTTCGTAGTATGTGAGCTCTCCGAATGCAGCAAGTAAGGAGGTTACGGGCCTTTTTGTCACATGCTGTCCCGTGCGTGTGCTTCCACGTGGAGCGTTGCTTCCACAATAGTCTGCATTCTTATATTGAAGATCATGCCTGTTCAGTCGTACCTGAGTGCGACTGCTTGCTAGCGCATTCGACTGTCGTATTGCCGCACCAGTTGCTGCAAAGGCTGTAGATGCATAATCTCGATACGACAGGTATTCAAGGGCGAATGGCGGTACGATGATGGGGTGATAATATGTGCAATGCAACATGCTGTCCCTCTCGGCATACTTCGTATGCACAAGTTGCTGTGCCACGTGCTGGCGCATTTCCATCCTGTGTTCCTCCAATGGCTCGTTACCAAAAAGTCGGGGTAGATAATTTCAGGTGTCAGCTAATATTGATCTAGCCATATCCAGCAGAACATACATGCGCGACCAATCATTCCACGTTTGAGGCTCTAAAAAGGTCCTTACGTTATGCAATTACTACGTATCGAGTTGGTTTTAGGTTCTGATATCAGAAGTACTGTATAGACAGCAAGACACGCTTTTCTCACCCTCCCGGTACTGTACAGACGTGCAGAAAGTGAACATAACATAATGCATGGCTCATCGCTAAGACTGCCTATTATAATCCGAATTCGACCTTCGGAGGTCTGAGGCAGAGTTCTCAGCCGTTGCAATCAAGACACCTCGGTAACACACACATGTGACTCTTTGCATGGACCGTGCATGTAATTTCCTAGCACTTTTTAATCCACCCTTCCACATCTTGTCTCGTCACACAGACAAATGGCTGCAATGGCAGATTCTCGCAAAAGTGTACTAATAACTGGGTAAAGTCTCTCATCCTCTGTCAACAATCTTCCTTCTGATTGACGCGACAGCTGTAGTCCTGGAGGCATTGGTAACGCTCTTGCTCGCGAATTTCATGCCAAAGGCTTGCGAGTTCTCGCTACAGCAAGAAGAGCTGAAACGATTCGGGATTTGGCAGACCTGGGTATCGTAACCCTTAGTCTGGAGGTTGATCAAGTAAAAAGCATCCATTCCTGCAAAGAGAAGGTGAAAGAACAAACAGGTGGGGGACTGGATTACTTGATCAACAATGCTGGGAGGAGTGAGCAGGTCCCTCACAAGCAGTCTCATAAGTGTGTTTACAGTGTCCAGATTACGCTGTCCCTGCCATCGAAGCCGATTTCGCTGAAATGGAATCAGTGTTCGCTACCAATTTCTTTGCCGTCGTCCGCCTTTGTCAAGCTTTCATGCCGCTTCTCCGTCAATCCCAGGGAACCATCGTCCAGATCGGTTCTGTCGCCGGCTGTTTCCCTTACGCTTGGGGGTCCATTTATAATGCTTCAAAGGCCGCGCTTCATTCATACAGCGCAGCGCTCCGCATCGAAGTAGCCCCCTTAGGTGTCCACGTCATCACCGTCGTAACCGGTGGGGTTAAGAGTCGAATTGCAAGGGTAAAGAGGAGCTTGCAAGAGGACAGCGCATATAAGGAACTCGAAGACGACTACCAGAAGAGGCAGATACATAGCCAGGAGGTGGGGATGGAGACAGAACTATACGCAAAGGAAGTTGTCAAGAAGGTACTTGTAGCAGAGGGATGGCTGTGGAGGACAAAAACGATCTGGGCAGGAGGAAGCGCTGGAACTGTACGATGGCTGAGCTTGATTCTTCCGCAAACTGTTGTGGAATGGATCGTCTCGAGGATGTTTGGCTTCAATAAACTCCAAGGAGTCGAAGGAGAAAAGGTACGCGCATAGAAATCCCCTGCACCGTCCTTAAATCTTTCAACGTTTGTGGCTTTCGAGCAGCTCAAGCGGGCTGTCTATGAGGTGTGCAGTTTTAATCGAATGACCTCTGGATAATAGAAAGGCTGAGTCAAGAGACGAATTAGACTGGGAAGGCCGTGCAATGGACGTCGCTTCATCAATTTGCACGCTGCCCTCCATTAACTCTTCCTCTCATTGCGTGCCTCTTTCACCCTTTCACCCGCTCCTTTGTTTTGCGCGTCTTGTTGCTCCAAAGCCCCATCGCTCAGATCTTGAGAGCTGGCTGGCATGTGCAGTCGTAGAAGACCGCATTGGGCCTCTTAGTACTTGCTTTAGGTGCTGGCCGGGTCAAAACACTTGATTTCCTTGTTTCGGAATAAATATAGGTAGGCGAGAAAGCATGAGCGAAGATGTTACTTAGCGGGGACGCAGAAGAGGGCTGCAGAGCCTGATCAGACCCTGACAACCTTGCTCTGATGGCTATGTGCAACGACTACTTCATCGAATTGGATCCTTACTAGACTTAGCATTTCGTGGTGATGTGGAGCAGCGATCATGCAGAAGGATTGTATCTCATCTTATCAAATTCGTGTGCATGGAGAATAACCAAGACTATCGTTACGCAATTGGTAGGCGCGAAAGAATACAATGGTAAGCTACACTGTTGCTAAAGGTGACTATATCCTGCAACGTGCCCAATATTCCGACTAGTCCAGCCGGACTATTAGTCCTAGACTAGCTCACTAATATATTAAACGGTTCATAGACTAGTCCAGGTGTTGGACGGACTGGTTGGACTAATAGTCTGAAAGTAGATTGATGATGATTGGTGGTAATGGTGTTTTAGAATTTTTGTGTTGAATATCTGATCACGACTGCGTATTTTTAGTAGCAAGTAGAGAAATAATCTTCAAATCCAACCCACCAAGTCAACACAAATAATTCTTCTTCAACACTCACGTCACCATGACACCTACAAATGATAACGATGACCAATCAGATACACTTTCTATCAAAATGAACCCATTTAGTATCGCCGCCTCCTCCGAGCATGCTCATAAGGCCCCTCGCAATCGCGCTACTCGAAAACCTCCTGTCCCACCAACAGTCAAGGGCTTCAAAAAAAGGCCCCGCTCTAGAAGAGGCTATGGACTACTAGTTGGACTAGTCCAAATCGAGTTGGACGGTCCAGATTTTGGACGGACTGTGGACTGTGTAAATAGCTTCATTTCGGACTAGTCTAGGTATCTGGACGGACTATTAGGACTATTGGGCACGTTGATATCCTGTCTCCATCGCGATACTGGTAAGCAGCAGGACGACGTGAAAGAAGCACAAGCTAGAGCATCACATGCAGGACCAATACAAGGAGTATAGTGGCAGGTCATAACGCCGTCCCGTATCCCTCCTCACCAACTCTTCGATGGTCTTACCAGATAACGCAGTAAGATACAAAGCCCATACTGACGTGTTTGGGTCTCATAGCGTCACTTCGCCTCAAACTCCACACGCGGAGGAAGTTATCCTGGACTCCTCAAGCTATTCAGCCTGCACACCGGACGCATTTCCTAGCAAGAGGGGTTTCGGTCCTTCAAGCGAGAGTTAATCACGTAGCTGTTCACCTATCCTATGTATCCCCCAGGTCAAAAGTGGTAGCTCTGGGTTCGCATAGAGTAGTGCGCTCGTCGATCTTGCTTTACATTTTTCAGCTGAAGCTTATAACTGTTCATTGATGTTTTCCTGGCTTTGCCTGATTTGCCTGCAAGAAGTCTACGTTAGGGAACGCAATGACGATCAAAGCTAGATCCGAACCAATACGGAGTAGTATGGTATCTCCAAATGTTAGGTGAATAAGGAGCATAATCCTATCACAAGAGCCTTTGAAAATAGTAACGTGTTTCGACACTACGTCGAGATGGAAAGAGAGAAGGTGCGTTAGCCGCACGAATCAATGATACGTCTATATCAACCCGGAAATGGGGACATGGCGTTTTGCTACGGCTTAATCACGCTACCAATCTGCTGCCTAGGCCTGTCTTGTAACCATTGATCTCCTTCAGTTCGGTCTGCGTATCCGTGTGAGGTGCGGACTGGATGTAGACTACTGTCCCACTTGTGTCTGTACTTTGATGACACATGCGGTCAGCATGCAAAGCAGGTATAAAGAGTATTCAATCCATCGTGCAGCTGCGTGCTTCCAAACATGGTTTCCCTACAGTCCCCTTCCACTTTGGCTGGTTGTATGATCGATCATCGGGTGGGCCATCAAGGGCAGGGGAGTAATTTGGGAGACTCCAGCAGAGTATCAGTCGTCCCATTAATAAGCTACAACACTTGCTTTGCTTCGCTTCTGAACTGATAGGCTTATACAAGACGTAGGAGCTCGGTCGAGAGTATTGAATTATTGCTAGGGGAGACTCTCCGATGGGTCATCATTCGTACTCCATACTTGGGGCAATTTTGGGATATACCTGGACACAATATCGAACGTCAGGACCCCGCGCTAGTTTCAGCTCTTGCATAGGCAAGGCAGGCTGCAGATAATACATCCCTGTTTTACCCACCATCGCACACGGATTTCTCAAAGGATCGAGATGCTCTTGTGTATACCCAATCATCTTGTTGTCCGATCATCCTGCGACCAATGGTAGAAACATAGACATTGCTAACAGTAGCCCCCCTGATAAAATCGCGCAACTGCAACCATCCATCACTCGATCCTTATGCGCAACCCTATGGACCAATTTCCGCTCTTCTCGTCTGGACCCCGTGTCGAAATCGTCCATGACAATGACTCGTTGCGTGGGTTTGATGGACAAGCCTCGTGCTTATGGAACGTTGCTCAAGCCTAAATCGTGCTTGTATCCTTTAGCTTATAAGAAAGGTAGGCCTTTGTTATTACTGCTAAGATCGTTGGGGTTTAAGCTATTGAAGTCAGCTGCAGCACTTATGTGTAGGGTTAGGGCTGTCGTACCATCTTCACTGTGATATGGAACAGGATCATGGCCTGGATTTACAGCATGAATTGTTACTCTTTTCTCCTGGTCGGAATGACCGAGCCTATGCTTCCTTCACGCAATTGCAGATTCTGACTGTCCCATCAAAGTCATCACGACGCTATCCTCTCGCCCCAGTCCAATCCCTCCTCGCTCTCCACACCTTCCACCCCACAGCTATTCATCAATGCCATTCCCATCCGCGCTTCCATCTTCGTCCTTGAGCAGAAATGTTCCGTAGCCGAAGAACTCCCCGCCGACGACGCTTTCAGTGTTCCTTGGGTCATTCACACCTCTTCAAACACATCGAGATAGACAATAAAGTTCCGGCAATTGTCCCTGCACAAACCCATCCCCGATGTTGCTGGACCTAATTATTAAAGTAGTAGCATTTGGGACGGAAAGGAGGTGTATTTGAAGATTGGGCGATTGGTTAATATGAGAGAGTTTAGGGGGAAGGAGTATTAGAGGGTTCTAGAGAGGCCGCGTTGGCATTTGCGGGGAGAAATATGGGGATGATGGTGCAGGATACGAACTTTCCGAGTATGGAAAAACCTCGTGCTTGCGCTTGGGTAGAGCGGGCTGGAAGCGTGGTATGTAGGGTTAGGGGATGGGGAGGTGGTGGGAGGTGGAATTTCAGTAGTGGGGATGTGGAGGAGGGTGGATGTTGTGGAGGGGTAGGAACGACAACAAGGGAGGCATGGCTGAGCCAGCACAGAATTCAGGCCTCCTGCAGATGGACGAAGTTTCTTTTACAAGCTGATGCTCATTCAGACTCACGTTCTTTCTAGAGTTTCTATGTGGAGACCGCGAGAATCTCTCGGGGATCCAAGAGCAGCGCAAACAGTGCTGACGAGCCAAAAAAAAGGACGCGCTGTCGTACGAGCCGAAGAGCTGCACATATCTTGCTCCATGGACCTACTAGCCCGGTGGAGCAGGAGCGAACAGAAAACTTTTGAGGATGATGACATCGATGCTGTTGAGTCTCTTCATTTGCAAAGAACGGGCTGACAGAAGTTAGGGGAGAGCAAAGGCAAAGAACACAAGATCGCATTCATGATGCTCGGTCCAGAAGAAGACCAAATCTCCATTAGCTTCTGCTGTCTCTTTACAATCAATGAAGCTCATTCGACAATTTCGAATGGAACGGAGTTCTCGGGTTGGCTAATCATGCGGAATATGTGCAGAGGAGCAGCAGCATCCTTTACCTCGAAAAGGGCTACAATTTCCGTTCTCTAGTTCCCCTTTCGTATCTGGTCTTTTGGGACCAAATCAC
Organism: Xanthoparmelia taractica; assembly: GCA_033085395.1. Classification (NCBI taxonomy): domain Eukaryota; kingdom Fungi; phylum Ascomycota; class Lecanoromycetes; order Lecanorales; family Parmeliaceae; genus Xanthoparmelia; species Xanthoparmelia taractica. Next base: position 124,471 of record JANQBS010000044.1, on the reverse strand, counting down.
ATCTCATCCAGTAATCTCATATAAAGACATAAGTGTGTCATAGTAGTATCGTCGTTTGGTGCAAATTACATGTTTCGAATTTGCAACAACTTCGTAGCAATATACATGACCTTACTCTAAATCGGTCCAGCAGGAGGATTACTCTACGATCTAGTCATATAAGTATAGTTCTTAAGTTAACATAGGATTAAGTATCCAACCCGATCTGAGACAAGATTAGCTATACCTTGAGTTATACATCTCGACTCGTCTTAAGGTAGGGTTAAGAAGGTGACATTGCCGCTGGCGATCCCAACTCGGCCTAGTTCACCTCTGAAATCCATACACTCTGAACTTGCATCAATCGAACTGTCGCTAGACAACAACAATAATGCTTCGTCCAATATGACAGAACCGGTCGAGGCAAGGCCTCGAAAGCTCATCCCCGTCTCGCAGCCCGTCTCCGTCCTTCCTACCGACATTGCTCGCCTTTATACACACCTCCATCCCATTGTCATCCTCACTGTATACTACTTCTGCTTTCCCTATCTGGTCAATGACCCAGTGCCGGTCCTCTCTAAAGCTATCGCTCCTCTTGCCCATCTTCAGATTACGTACTGCGTTGTTTGCCTCCCTCAATCCTCCGGCAGCTCGACACCTCCTTCTACATCTTCAAAGGGCCCCACGACTCGGAAGCGTGTTCAATTTGCGCAATCCACCAAATCGAAGCCTGCTTCTGTTCGGTCCAGGATTACGGTATGCTATACTTCGGGCTTCCCTCCTTTGCCACGTCTCCGTCCACAGTCGGTCTTGCTAACTTTTCGCTACCCGCCCAATGAAGCCTGCCATTATCTCCCTACTCCTCTGCCTCTCCCTTTCGGCTCCGCTGTTGACGGTCATTCTCATTCTTTTCGGTGCTCCTCTGACTACCCATTTCTGGCACAATCTACTATGTGCAACGCACATCTCACTGCTGGGCGTCCTGCCTCTGTTCTACGTACACGGCGTCAACGCGCGCATGTGGAGGGAAATATCAGGAGCGTGTCTACCATTTGATGAAGTATGGGGAGGTTTGATCGGGGCTATAGTGGGCGCTTGGCTTGGTGCAGTCCGTTGAAGACTTCTCACGTGGCCAGGGTCAATGAAGACTAACCGGCATACAGGTACCCATACCACTGGACTGGGATCGAGAGTGGCAAAAGTGGCCGGTGACAATTGTCACAGGGGCGTATATTGGGTGGTTTGTATTCAGATTTGCCGGTGAGTATCTGCTGCGGGGCAAGAGGATTAAGTTCGACTGATTAAAGGTCCAATTACATTGTTCCACCATTGACATCAAATGCCGGTCAGCCGTGAACTTTCCTATTATTCAGTTCTTCTTTCGCTTCCATCGGCGGCCATGGTTCTAAGTATCAAAGCTTCAGCTGTCAAGCCTTGTCTACGAATTTACTTTGCGGAGGCACCCAGCGGCTCGAATCTCTTGCCTTACGTCCCATATTTGCATCACAACAAGGCTGCAAACCACATTGCATACTAGTAGCTGAGTTGGATCAGATGTCATCTATGATAACCCACTCGTGTTTCATTTATGATTCTGCTGATTTTCGCGCCTCCAATTTACACCTTTCGTTACTTCTTTGAGCCCTCATGACTGCATCCTTATGCTCAAGTTGCTCCCGATCTGGTGTGACCGTTTCTCATTCCACCATCAACATTTCATAGCCATGTTCGTCGTGGTCGATTTGTATACCTCACATTGTTTACAGCCGCCTGTCTACCGGCCAGGCTTTCTCTTATGCAAGGCTAAACTGAATCAAAGATTTGCTATCAATCTCTGGCCTCACCCTAGCATCCGCAAATAAATATCCTTAGCACTCGGTGCAGTGACATGATTAATCAACATGCACCCTGTTTTCACTGCATCAGGGCCGGTGATCTTCAGCCTTGTTGAGCTTTCAAGCTCTTGGTCGACCGCCTTGATGAGAAGGCGGAGGAGAAGCCTCCGCTTGGGAATGTCATGCCGCTATTGCCTAAGTATCTTAGGGCACATTGGCATTCAAGAGCCTAACGAGGACATGCACTGTCTTCCCAGCTACTTTAGACGGTCGACTGGTGGTCAAACTCTCATACGCCTTCCCGCCAGGATCGACTACGGCCGGTGCTGCCAAATCTACATCGTCGGCATTTGCATCCTCGTCTAAGAGTCTCAACACTTGGAAGGCCTCTGACAAGTCTCATCCGGGCTCTACAGCAGATGCCTGGCGACGATCTTTCAGACCGGAAAACGCAGCTTTGCTGTATCCATGATCAATTATCTCCTGGTTCTTCGAATACATGAGCTCCCCCAAAAGAAAAGCGATAACAGAATCAGATTCACCGTCAAAAGAGACTCCTTACTCCTGGAAGTGCAATCTTTCCAGGCACGTTTTAGGTGGAGGCTTGTGACGGTTTAACATTGAATCAGATTTCTGCCGCAAAATCTACTCAACCATATGAGCAGTAACCTCAATCTCAATCTTCATCTCGTCCTTCGTCAACTCAGCCTGGCACATTGTAGCCGCCGGCCTCACATCTCCGAGCCACTTTTGCGAAACCGGCCAGCAGTTTCTGAAATCCCTCCTGTCTGGCAACAGATAGCGCACCCTCACCACATCCTTCATCTCCGCGCCTGCCTCTTGCAGCGCGGCGTGGATGTTCTTGAAGGCTTGGTCGCATTGCTCCGCCACGTCTGGAGAGATTTGGGACGTGGAGTAGTCGTATCTGGTTTTGGTTGTTTGTCAGTAGCCAGTAACAGGGGCGGGCATTGTACTCGTACGTACCCTGTTGTACCGGACACGAAGACCCAGGGTCCGGAAACCACGGCTCGCGAGTAGCCGATTTGGGATTCGAAGGGAGAGTCGCTGCTGATGAGGCGACGGGACATGGCGACAACGCTACCTTCGGGCGAGATGGAAGATGATAAAAAGGGCCCAACCGGTCGATTCGCTGAGTTCCGGTATTCAATTTATTTAGTGGGGACGAGAGAACTTTTGTCTAGATGGGCAGTTCATGGAATAGGAGTTAGTATAGAGAGAAGGCTGCGCGCATATAGAATGTCAGGTCTTGGGTTGTTTACAGAATGCTAGAGTCTGCCAGAGACGTGAGTCATAGACGATTGCCTTACTTAATTAAGTAGTAAGGAGTAATTTTTAATGAATTTACAGATCTCCCTGTTCAAGTATTGCTCAATGTGACCAACCGCTTTCAAGCTTGATATCAGAGAAGCCAAAAGCCTCGGTCATCCACAGGACTCGCGACTATGGGTCGGGGTGGCGCTAGCGACAGCAGTAGCCGAGAAAAGATCTTGGCACGGTCATTGCACTTCAAACGAACCTTCTTATTTTCCTATGTCCCTCCTGCGTCTCATGCGTTCATGATTACTCTCAAAACATTTTAAGACAGCCATTGAGTTACAACGTTTATTGAACGGCGCTGACTCGAGTCTCCAAACACGTAAAACATTATTTGGCAGACTTTGTACCGTAATGGCGCCCATCGCAACGGCCGATAGCCATGCGGAAAGTGCAGACCCCACACCTCTTGAGGCTATATCTCACGGGAAAACACTTTCCGGCATCCCATCATTCAACAACCCTGAAAAAAAAAGGCTATGGATGTACGGAGTACCGTACTCCAACCAACACGAAGCACAGTAAATACTAACGCAGAGTATTCGTCAGAAAGGAACATATGGCTGGCGTGTTCCGCGTCTTTGCTAGGCTTCGATACACCGAAGGCATGTCTGGTCACATCAGCGTGCTTGACCCTATCCATACAGATGCGATGTGGATGAATCCTTTGGGGGTACGGTCTGCCCCATAAACGTTAGTTGCAGGACTCGATTTCGTAGATCTAATAAAGAAGCAGGTTCACTTTGGCATGCTCAAGGCGTCAGATATGGTCCTGGTCAATTACCTCAGCGGCCAAATCATTGGAGGTAATCTAAGCAGGCCTGTCAATGCCGCCGGTGTCTTGATACACGCCGCTATCCATAGAGCGCGACCAGACGTACATGCAATCTGTCATGCACATTCCATCCATGGTGTCTCATATTCCACTTTTGCTAAACCTTTGGAGATGCTAAATCAAGACGTCTGCAACATTTATGGTGTTCAAGGGGTCTACTCCCAATATGGCGGTATCGTCTTTGGTGAAGAAGAGGGGACGAAAATGGCCCAGGCCCTCGGACCGAATGGAAAAGGATTGATACTGATGAACCACGGCCTTCTGACTGTGGGGAAGACATGTGATGAAGCTGGATATCTGTTCAGGCTAATGGAGAAGAGCTGCAAGATTCAACTGGAAGTTGATGCGGCCGCAGCGAATGGCCTGAGAAAGCACATAATCTCGGATGAGGAGGCCGCTTACAATTTCAAGATGGCTAGCGAATCGGTAAGGCCATCTAGGAGAGCAGTGTGCCATCCTCTTTCCCACGCTGACAGCGTGTCAGGAGATCTTATACTGCGAGTTCCAGCCTGAACTTGAATACGAGGAGTTCCTCAGTGGGCCAGGTTTCAAGGCTTGATGTCAGGGCTGGTGTCACAAAACCAGGCGTGGCGGACATTCCTGAGCCGACTTAGCGATTTCTTGAAGCCAATGTGAGATATTTTGCAGTTTCTACTGATTGTGTAATTTCGGCAGTTTATTCGAATAACCATTTTTGCCTTATTTCTATCTTAAGTTTTATTGAGAGTCATTCCATTGTGGCTCAAACGAAGAAAAGCGGCTCAGTGTCATATTTAACCCATATAAACCAGATGGGGTGGTTGACTCAGCGCCACTTGGCATACTTTGTGATATTTCATGTTCCATCCTGAGTCATAACCCAGGCCCAAAGAACGTCCACAAGTTGACTCACAGAGTCGTTCAGATACCCTCATTCATTTTTTTGGCCATTGTTGGGCGGTATAAAAAGATAGGCATAGCCAAGTAATCATGCCGTAAATTCTTGTGGTCGAACCATTGATTTCCTTCCCGCAGTATCATTCTTTCCTTGAAAGATTGCCCTCGAAAGATTGCATAGATCCGTATATCATCGAGAAACTACACTGCAAACCCGCGCAATGCCTGTCTCATTCCCCTGCAATACTTGCAAATTGCACTTCGAGAGCAGCGAGCTCCAACGGGCTCATATGCACACGGACTACCAGTAAGCCTCTGTTCGATGATAAGCCACTACACTGGGGTGCTAAAAACTATAGTGGATACAATCTGAAACGCAAGATTGCATCGCTGCCCCCAATCTCTGTCACGATCTTTGACAGAAATGTTACCAAACTTCGAAATGGGCCCACGGATATAAGACAGCTTGGGCAAGTCGACGAGATAGGTTTCTCGGATATTAAGTTTTCTCGAACAAAAATCGAAAGAGGCTATGCGCCTGTGCGATGCTTATTCTGTAATTTCGATTCCCAAACATTGGACGACAACGTCGAACATATGTTCAAAGTACATGGATTGTTCATACCAAACCAGGAAGATCTAGAAGATGCAGAAGGTCTTCTCTGTTATCTATTCACCGTCATCTCAGACTTTCGCGAATGCTTGTACTGCGGCAAAACAAAAGAGACAGTGGAAGGAATCCGAAGTCACATGGTAGACAAGGGCCATTGCAAGCTTGCGTTTGATGAGGAGCTGGACCAATTTTACGACTTTAAAAACGGGTCTGACGATGGGGCCGAGGAGCAAATGATTGGAGAAGCCAAGGAACACGTAGAGACTGAGAGGACTTCACCTCCCCATGAGCATGACTTTCATCCAGATACTGACAACGAACTCCACTTACCCTCCGGTCGAATACTCGGACACCGTTCTTTGTCCCGCTACTATCGCCAGAATCTGCACTCTTATCCTACTGCAGCCGAACGTGGTGCAAGTAGAGCCATAACAGCAGCGGAAGCTGCCGATAGCGACAATCCCATGCCGGATCATCCAGGACGCCAGCTGGCGCCACGTTCCAGAGGTGAATGGGGTATGATTGGGGTTAGCGAGTTCGAGAAGCGAGCATTGAGGGGGACGGAGCAGAAGGCTTTGAAGCAGGAAGCGAGGGCAAAGAACCAGCATGAGTGGCGGGTTAACAAAGAGTCCAACCATCAGGAGCATTATAGAGTAAGTGGTCTGTGGGCTCCTGTTTCGGAACAATGTTAGGCTGACCCTCCGTAGTTGGCTACACCCGTGCGATCGTGTGGTTGAGAGATCGTAGAGAGGTCGTTTTCTGGCATGGTCAAACCGAATTGCGTCAGATGCCATCTGCTGCGATGAGAGGTTGCGGTTCCCTACGAGGGAGTGTATTAATCTAGAATACCATGGAAACTTAAGTGAACAGGCACCCACGCATGACTTGACGGCCTTAGAGAAGCCATGCGCACTAGAGCGCACAATGTCATGGAGAGACGGAGTCCGCACATCAGGGGGTCATCGCCAATCCTTTTTATTGTACACTTTGAGGAATCTCACCAGACTGTATACTATTTCTTTCCCTTCCGCTTCTTCACCGTGCCGCCTTTCGACCCTGCTGCTGCAGAAGCTCCCGCCGCGGGCCCTCCTGCCTCTACCAGAACCGCCTCTTCGTCGCTGGTACCAGCTCCTGTTGATGTAGGTTTGGAACTCTCTGCAGGCACTTCGTTATCCAGCTCTTGCATGAACTTTGTTGATATGCTTTCTCTTTCTTTATCCCACCATTCACGGTCTGCTCTGCCCTTGGCCTGCAATTCGGCCACACGCTCACGTATATTTGCATTGTGGACCATCTCGTTGGCACTTTGGAAGATAGTTTGACCCCAATTCGTAGCGAGAGCGTTTGCCTAGCATGTTCATTAGGTTTAGACCATCACACCAGAGAGGTGTTCTCACCTCCTCCACAACGTCTCTCACCTCCGCTTCCATCTCTTTCTCCGCCCTCAAAAATCTCTGCCACAGATCATCCCCAACACTGCCCCTTTGCAGAAGCTGATTTAGCGGCTGTTTGGCCGTCCTTATTGAAAGTATTCTTCGAATGTCTTCCGCAGCGCGTTGAAGTAATGCGGCTTTCAATATACTATCGGGTACCGGTGTGGCTTTGTCTTGGCCTGGTTGAGGTTTGAGATGGAGAAGAGAGAGGTAGATGTTCCGCTGGACGTGAGGATCAAACCATGGTTCTAACGATGCTGACTTTGCTGCGGTTCTTTAAGCTCTCTGTATTGCTACTCGGAACACGGCCGTAATGAGAACCTACCTGCTTTCCGTTTTCTGTAAAGTGAGGAAAATGTCGCTAAAGATCCAACCAGTAGACCCAGATACGCAAAAGGAATTGCAAGCCCAACCAGGTCCACCATAGCTCACTTCCCGCGCCGAAGCACCTTTTCCAATGGGGCAGATGGCGGCTCTTCAGCCCTCTCTTCGAGTCCCTTCAGTAGACAAGCCTGTTCAAGGCACCTCGCTCTTCATCAAGGTTTCAGGTAGATGCCACGGATAGTTCTAGCCCTGAGGTACAAGTACGGGTACTTGGGAAATATGTTAAGCAGAATAAAAAGTGTCGCGTCTGACATCTTCACAAAGAACACCTCGCCAATAATTCACTTTCTCGACTTTCGAGAAGCCGCACGACCGGCCCGAATATTAGCCGTCGCCGATATGTCATAAAGCTCTCGAGGTTGTCGTTCAACACGCCGAATCTAGAGCACAACTTTCTCACAATGCTTCTGCACCATCTTTTTACCTGGATCTCAGCTAAAAGTTTAAGTTCGTGATAAAAGCCTTGCATGTACTGAATTCTACTGTCACTATGCCGCCTTCAAGCTCCATCCTCCTGCGGTTCGAGAGTAAGAACGGGCAGTTCAGATTGACTGTTGATCCAACAGATCACTTTCCCTCCCTACTTTCTAAGGTGGTTATTCTCCTAGGTATTCTTTCATACAGAAGCAAGACTCATTCTAGTTCACTAGATTCTCGATAACCTGCCCAAAAACGTCGACTCCCGGTCCGTCGTACTCTCGAACAAGCCTTTTGGTGGCGAAGATAGATTATTGAGCTCTCTAAACGGCGTTCCTATTGCAAAAGTGGGCCTCAGGTATACAGTAATTGATCAATACCGTGTCAACCAGTCCTGACCAGCTTCTATCTAGACATGGAGATAAGCTCTTTTTGAAGTACAGCGAACAGCCTCCTATGAATGGACACTCTACAATTTCTGAGACAACTCCGTCACAACCGCACAACTCATCAAACCGCTTAAACGGTTTACCCATTCAACCAACCGAGGATATGCCCATTGCTCCCGCACCTCAAACGTCTCCAACAGCTACCATCAAGAGTCCTTGGGAAGTAGTACAGCAGTCAGAGTTGGACAACCGACTGGACAAGCAAGATGGCAAGATACCACGGAGGCGAGACGAAAAAATGTGCAGACACGGTCCAAAAGGGATGTGCGATTATTGCATGCCACTTGAGCCTTACGCGCCACAATACCTCGAAGAGAGAAAAATCAAGCATCTTTCGTTCCACTCTTACCTCCGAAAGATCAACTCCGCGACGAACAAGCCTGAACTCAAGTCGTCTTACATGCCGCCATTGAGCGAACCATTCTACCGAGTAAAGCGGGACTGTCCGTCGGGGCACCCTCAATGGCCCGAAGGGATTTGTACCAAATGTCAGCCAAGCGCCATCACTTTGCAGACCCAGCCTTATCGGATGGTGGATCATGTTGAATTTGCGTCACCCTCGCTCATCAATTCATTGCTTGACTTCTGGAGATCCTCAGGTTCACAAAGAGTGGGCTTTCTCTACGGTCATTACGAAGAATATAATGAAGTGCCGCTTGGCATCAAAGCCGTCGTTGAAGCCATCTACGAGCCGCCACAGATTGATGAACCAGATGGATGCTCGCTGAACGAGTGGGAAAACGAAAAGGATGTGGATGAGGTCGCGCGATTATGCGGGTTGCAAAAAGTTGGGGTTATATTTACAGATCTGATTGATGCTGGAGCTGGAGACGGTACCGTGGTTTGCAAGCGGCACATCGATTCTTACTATTTATCATCGCTGGAAATCGCCTTCGCAGCACGGTTACAGGCTGCAAACCCGAAGCCTACAAAATGGAGCGACAGTGGTAGATTTGGCTCGAATTTTGTTACCTGCGTCTTGAGCGGAGACGAAGACGGAGGTATCGCCATCACAGCGTTCCAGGTTTCAAATTCTGCCGTCGAGATGATCAGGGCCGATATTGTCGAGCCTTCAGCAGATCCCTCGGTAATGATCGTCCGCAGTGAAGAGGAGGACGATGGCTCCACCAGCCGCACGCGCTACATCCCTGAAGTCTTTTATCGACGCATTAACGAGTATGGAGCAAGCGTACAAGAAAACGCAAAGCCTAGCTTCCCAGTCGAATATCTGCTCGTCACTCTCACTCATGGCTTTCCCACTGAATCCTCCCAGATGTTCAACAGCTCGAATTTTGCAATCGAAAACCGGGAAGCGATCGGTCAAAGCCAGGAATGGAAAGCAGTAGCGAAACAGCTCGGCGTAAGCGGGAGTAGCATCGATGGCCAAAAGGGCATAAAGGCCGTCTCTGATTTCCATCTGCTGTGCTTCCTTCACGGCATGGGTATCCTCAGCAAGGTAGCCACTTCTCTTCTTGTCCACTTACTGACTCTGGGCTTCGCTAACCTTGATTTCCCCTGCTAGGAAGAAGAGGCGCTGCTCTGCCGCGTAGCTCGTACACACGACCTCGCGGATGGGTTCCAGCTCCTGGAAACACCCGGCTGGGCCACGTTGCTAGAAATACTACGGGAAAGCGGTGAGCGTCCCCCCAAGCGTCCTTCACCTTCTTCTCGCGAACCGAGTCTTGGTTATGGGTTAGGTACCGATGGCGAACAGCTTGCTAAGAGGTTTAAGGGAGCTAGCCTGAGATAGCATGGCATCAGTATATTGCGATAGACTAGCAGAGCGAAATGCATGGATGAAATCGGTGCGAAATGATAGGCATTTTGGGGCGCATCACGAGCGTATTATTGATGGGTGCCGCCACAGCGTGATGATTTAGGCTGGAGTATGATTGAGTTGAGACTGCACAAGCACCTGCTCAACCGAGAGTATACCTAGATGGGGACCTTGGAGGTCCTGCAAATATGACTGTGTTCAGAATCCTCCGGGCTTGAAAATAGACCCTCTCACTTGGTCAATTTTGTGCGGAAACCACGCGAGTTGCCAATCCAAGTTTTAGCAACCAAGCCAGTCGGAGGATGACCAGTATCTAAGCTGCTCATTTTCGTCGATGTGAACACCAACGCGTATAGAATCGCGTATAGAATGGCCAAAAAATCCTCAGGTTGCCATGCCTGGATGCACAAATGACGGAAATAGAGATTGGCAAATGCAATGTCTTGCGTAGAGCTTCCGACTTGGAGCAAGCTGCATACACCTTTACCAAATTCTACCAAATCACAGAAGACGAGACGAAGTAAACGGAAGATGTGCATCGCTCATTCGAAATAGGGCCCGTATTTACTACCCGACCTTCGCCACCTAACTTTTACCAACTCATAACTTCATGCCCCTCCTACTGTATATACAAAAAACCTCAGCCCACACATCTCACATCTCACATCTCACATCCCGACATCCATCCCTCCCGCCCCCCCCACTGCCAAAAAATAAAATTAAAATACTTACGCCAAAAGATACCTCGCCGCGTGCGCGACGTGGTCGTCCGCAAAGGTGGCCATGGTGAAGTAGCTGTGGTCGTAGCCGTCCTGCCACCGCACCTTCACGTTGCCTTTGTCCTTGGCTGCTGCGATAAAGTTCTCGGGGAGCAGTTGGCCTTGGTGGTAGAAGTTGTCGTTTGTGCCCTGTTTTTTTTTAGAAACTTCAGTAGTTGAAAAGGATTGTGGTAGATGGATGGATAGATAGAGAGATAGTCAGGAACACTTCGCTGCGTGGTGCTTGCTTGCTTGCTTGCTTGCCCGGCGGAAATAAGAGAAAGAAGAGAAGAAAAAAAAAAAAGAGGACCCAACACACCACATCAATAAGAACATCCAACGGCTCCCCCGACCACTTCTTCACCAGCTCCGTCGCATCGTGCTCCGCCCATTTCGCCTTGTCCTCCTCGCCGAAGTAGCCGCCGAACGCCTTTTGGCCCCAGGGGCACTTGCTCGGGTTGGCGATGGGCGCAAACGCGGACACGGACTTGTATTTGCCGGGGTTCTTGAGGAACTTTGTGCACGTGCGGACGGGCGGTCAGCGATGCGATACGATGCAATGCAATGGGCGGTCATTCGTGCGCAGAAGAAAAGGGAGGGGAAGGGAAGGAAGAGGGAGGGAAGGAGTGCCCACCAGAGTCAAAGCGCCATGCCCGCCCATGCTATGGCCGAAAATACTAACGCGCTCTGGATCCACCTGCTTAAAGTTGTCGAAGACGGTCTTGGGCAGTTCCGACGTGATGTAGCTGTACATTTTGTAGCCCTTGTCCCAGGGCGCTTTCGTCGCGTCGACGTAGAAGCCAGCACCGCTTCCAAAGTCATAGGAGTCGTCTTGGCCTTGGATGTTTAGACCTCCTGGAATCCCATTAGGTATCGTCTCAGATCGAATAAAGGATGATGAGCGGGCGCCATACTTGGGCTCGTGTCCGGGTAGAGCACGGCGATACCCTTTTCGCTCGCTGCATGCTGGAAGAAACCTTTTTCTGCCCCATTGTCACCCGTGCATGTCAAACCGGCCAGGTATATTAAGAGGGGGACTTTGTGGAGGGGGTTTGTGGTGGTTTGAGGGGGAAGGTAGAGATTGAAGGCCATGTCGCAATTGGTGGAGGAGGCATTGTGGGATAGTTTGAGGAGCTTGCCTCCGAATGATGCGATTGTTGCCTTGGTTTGTACAGACATTGTTGGTGTGAATGAGGAAGGATGATCAACTTAAGACAGTATTTTGAGGGAAGGTGTGACGTCGTCGGGTGGAGATTGCGGGGATACCAGTCCTTTGAGAAACTCCATGAAACAGACTGTGATACCCACAAGATGCTACCTTGCTCGATCAATGAAAAGTGAAAACAATAAATTAGAAGCTTAGTAACTATAAGTACCCACTGCGTGCTTCTGAAATTATGCCCAATGACCTCTTCAGGTAGCCCAATGCTGATGATGATTCCCACCCAATGCTCTCTACCCAATCGCGCTGATCAGCAAAGATATACAGGTACACCATACACGACAGGTGCGGCGCCATTTAGATACCTCAATATGCAAGAATCCCGACCTTGCGCGACGGCCTGGTCCAAGGACATTGCTTTGCGCTCATCTTTCTCCACCGTCTCCATATTCCTGGCTCTGCCCTTGCCCTTCTGCTTCGCTCCTTTCTTCACTGGACTGCTCGATACAAGGGCCTGACGACCCTCGAAAAGTCCCCACTTCTCTAAAACGGTATCAGAGAAACGGTCGATGTCTTTGTCCGTCACATCCCAAAGCGTTGCTAGCATCGCAGGACAGCCAGCATGCATGTAGTTCATCGGCGTGCCGTAGGGCTCGAACTCCCCGGCTTCGGTCAGCGCCCCACTGCTACAGCCCATCAACAGAGCTACAGCACACTTGTCGAGTCTCCTAATCGTCCTAGATCGTATGTACTGCCCGCCGCTGCCATGTCCAAAGTACAGGAAGATGTCGTTGCTCTCCAAGCAAGTCTTCATTTCGGTTTCGGTAGGCTCTCGCTCAACAATGCATTCCCAGCCGGAAAGCCCCTGCAATGGTGCCTCAAACTTAGCTTGAGTCCCTGTTAGATCACCTCCTGGGTTCAGTATAGATGCTCCCTTGTCTCTACTGGCGTATAACCGACCAGCGATACTTGCTGGATGCCGCCTCCGTTGTAATACTCTATCCCTTAAGCATCCGAGGGAAGGCAGTCGGGACACAGCGTGATCTTTGATGTATGGCATCGATTCCCACGGGAAGCAATGGAGCCGCTTGTCCAGAATGAGTATAGTATGCTTTTCCGACTCATTGCCAGCCTCATTTTTAACGGCTTCGTGATAGTGCCGAAGGGCGTCAATGATATCGATCACAATCTAGGTGAAATCAGCATATGCAGCTCAAGTCTAATGTCTAGAGAAGGGGATTCACTGACTGAGTCGAAATCAATCTCGTCATAAGCGTTACGTTCGCCATTGAACTGCAGGATATCGACCACGAAGTACAGGAGATCCATCAAAGGCTCATCCAAGTCACTGGAGTCGCTCGGATTTCCGAGGCCAACAAAAAGTTCGAGCACGCGTGGATCTAACGCCACGCGACTTGACTGGCCGCCCCGTCCTATCTTTTGCCGAGATGGTAGATGCTTATCCAAAATGTTCTGAAATGACTGCTGAAAGCGTGACAAGAGAGCTGGGCTGTGTGCCGTTTGTGAGAGTATAGCTTTGAATCCTCCGAGCCAAATGGTTTCCATGTTGGTAAGTAGATCCTTCAACCTGGCATCAAGTGTAGCCCTTCTCTCCCACCATTCGGTCTTGGCTCCTTTGTGAGAAAATTCTTGTGCACTATGGGCAGAACTGTTCGCAAGATTGATAAGATCTTGCAATTCCGCTCTTCCTTGATCATATCCGAAGGTCTCCTCATCTTGGTCTAAAGCATTGTGCCGATTTAGCGGAAGCCTTAGGATGAACGGTGTCTGACCTGAGCGTATTCTGGAAACAAGGATCTCATCCCGTTCATGACTCAAGGTCATGGATACAACATTCCATTCCTGGGGTATGATGTCGATATATTCCGCTTGGAAGGTAGAAAGATCGAGTTCATCATGAGTCTGGGAAATTCCTTGACTTTCAATACTATCTTCCTTGGGCCAATCGAACGCATCTTTCCCATTAGGCAACTTACATTCCACTTGAATAGCCAAAGATTCCCTTGTCATCGAAAGCATCCTACTCACTTCTGTGAACTCTAGTCAGTCTGTAACTCTCTGTCTTCCTACTTTTGTGGACTGACCTAAAAAGTAGGACAAAACTCCAGGTGAAACAAAAGTCCTTGAATATGCTGACGAAACAGCAGATAGTACCATGAGTATCTTCCCAAGCACATCAGATACTTCATGTACAACTGCTGTAGAAGAGAAGGTAGTTGCTGATTTGAAGACTTTACTGATCTCATCTTGCGCAAGGCGAAGGAATTTAGTCTGATCCTTGGCTAGTGACAAGCTTCTGGGTTTGACCTTTTTCGCCATCGCTTTGCCTGAGGCACTTTTTGAAGATGTAACGCTTCTGCTCTTTGGAGGGCTACTGGGTTTCTTCTGCTTGTCCTGTCTGTCACTAGGACAGGCTTTGATTGCTGGACAAGAGATGATAGACTCGGGTATCACGCAGAAAACAGGGTCGTTAACGAAGTGCTCGAGGCCTTGGCGAAAGCGTACTCTTGATGCAAGTAAAGCTTCCAACGCCAGGTCCTGCTGGTCACGATTGTGAGCATTCGCCTCACTCAGCAGCGAAGCGGCAGCATCGAGACCACCTTCGGACATCTTTGCGTATATGCGCCCTCGAATAATTTCGGCTCTCATTCGGTGCAAAGCGAACACCTCAGCGGCAGGAGCCTCCTCCGGTGATGGTTTTGAAGACTCACGCTGTGCGACTGTTTTGCTTTGCGGCTCCTTTGAGCTAGCCTGCCGGTGTCTGCCTTGAAGCGTTTGTGCTGGTGTAGCCTCTTGTATTGTCAACGCACTAATATCGATCTCGAGACTTGCTGCTGTTGAGCGTCTCTGAACTAAGCTGTCTACGAAGTTTTTCGCCACCAGGTTCTGAATTGTCGATTCTGCGACACCAATGGCAAACTCTCCAGCTCTCAGTTCGCCTTTTCTTGTATAATAAGTAGCTAAGAAGAGTTGCAAGGACGCATAATGTCGATCGCGTGGAAGCCCAGAGACTAAACTTTCTGCTTGCTGCACTAGCAACAGACCTTCATCAACATCTCCACTGCGGATCACATAATTCCCAAAGAGGGCGGTGGTCTGACCGCTGAGAGACACAGCCTCAGCGGCTTTTGCAATCTTCTGCCCTTGCTGGAGGTAATATCGCACTTCGGGATAAAGGCCGTTAGAGGAGAAAAGTAAGGAGAGGTGAATGAGGCCGCGGACTAATCGAGGAACCAGGGTCCAGAATGCAACACCGGAAAGTATCGAATGGTGCGTTGATGAACATTCAGCAGAAGCAGATATCGACAACTCCGATATGCCATCTATCAGAGGGTCATTTTCGCTTCCAGTTGGACCCTTCCGTACTGCTCCGTCGACCCTGTTCTGACTCCGCTCTAGGATCGCCCATGATCGGTGACAGTTTTTCACGCATAATCGGGCGAAGAAGAGCGCCTTCAATGGTTGACCTTCTGCAGCCGCTAATAATGAATGAACATAGTATGCATCAGCAATCGTTTGCGAGAGGTCGCTCCAATCTTTGGACCTCATTTTTTCGGGTTTATTGGTACAGGCATCACCATTATACACCTCTTGGGCTCGCATCAGACTCTCCTTGCTGCTTAAGTTTAGTAGGACTCAAATGTGGGGCACAGCGATGCTCACCATATCTTCAAACTTCCATTAGCAAGCGCGTACTCAGCGTATGATAGATGCCATTTCAGCTTGACCCTACCGAGTAACTCTGAGGCTTCAATATACCGTTGCGCTCTGTGAAGGACAGAGCAAGCAAGTCCAGAATATCCAAGTCTCACGTGTTGTAAGCCCAGTTCACAAAGTTTTGTGACTAAGGCTGAGCATTGCACCGGTATTGCAGCTTCGTGCACTACGACGGCAATATTCAGGGCTGATACTCTGTATAATTCTAGTCCCTGCATTTCCAGGTACTCGCCCAACATCTCAAGTTGTATCATCCAGTCTGCAACATCATATATCTGTGTTTGGAGCGAACTCCAGTCGACGTTTCCTTGGACCAACTTTGACCACAAGGTAAGGACTGACTCTAGGTCCTTGATGTTCGGGGTCCTCTGGCGTATAGTCATGAGAAGGCATCGGCATGACAGGAGGTGCGGTAAGCAGCTCAACAGACCCATATCGAAATGAGCACCAATTGAGGGGTTACCAGGTTCCTCGAGCAACTGATCTACAAGATTATTTCCGAGTGCTCCAGGAGCAATCAGAAGTGAACGAAGCAAACGAACAACAACCCTGAGACGCCGCACGGGGAATTTGTTGTGCTCGTAAATCGATAGCAAAGACACGCCAATGTCGTTCAATGTGCTATTAATTGTAGGTGTAGGGCTTTGAACACTCAGAATTGACATAAGAGATACGAGTTGTCGTTCAAGCAGGATGCCGCGCTCACTCGCAGAAAGCCCGTCCACGTCGTAAAACGCCTGTCGTCGAGATCCTTGATCCCTAGCTTTCAAGGCCGCCCTGAGATACGCGGATAGCTTTCGAGAAAGAGGCAGCAGTTGGCTCTCTGGCTCAAGCATATTTGGTATTGACTGGATAGCCGCAGCTTCCGAGGCTGTACGGAGGAGACCGGAGTCAAGCTCAATGTGAAGAGCTTCTTCGTATGAGTCCGCTGCTTTTTCGTAGTCTCGCGTGTCTTCGCAGAGTTGTCCAAACTTTTCGAGCTTCAAAGGCAGAGATCCTGCAAGTTTTTCGCACAATGGACGATTTCGGATAACTTCGATTGACAGTAAGAGATATTTCCTGCAGGATTTGCAGTCCGGTGGCCCCCGCTTCAGATGCTGGTAACGATACCAGTAGACGTTAGAGATTGGTAAGAAGAGAGACGAAGCGCGATTCTCCTCGCTTGCAGCCCGGTCTTCGTTCGTACTAGAATCTGCGATGCTCGAAGCAAGTCTAAAGCAATCTTGAAGGCCTATCTCTAGTGGATTCCAGATTTCGGCTTCCGAGTCAGCAGAGAGCCGAGCCATTGCGGCAACTGATTCGATAGTTGGGATCGTAAATCGTGCTGCCATTCTCGTTCGCTGATCACGGCGCACTGCCGTCTTCTCGTTCCCTTCTCGGCTGTTACCACTACCGATATAACGGATTAAGAATCTGGCACATAACAACACAATAGTTCGACATTCATAGACGAGCGCGGGTTGAGCCGTTTTTTCTTTGGTTGTCGATGACCTGTGACTGCCCTGGAAGACAGAATATGCGGCTCTTCTAAGACTAGCAACCGCTAATAGGAGTTCATCCAACTCTGCGGATTCACCTTGCAAGTCGCCTTCAAGACTCTGGGCAGCATCTCTCAACATGATAATGAGCTTATCGCTAGGGTCAGAGTCCGGCGATTGGAGTTCAAGGCTGGTCAATCGACATTTTAGGTTGCATAATTGCGCTCGTGAGAACGCGCTCTCGGGGGCGCATTCCCTTGCTTTTCTGACCCAGCGAATAGCTTTGGAATGTTGTGAAGTCTCTTGGGCGAATTCTGCCAACAGCTGATAGGTCGAACGCAGGACTTCCTCCCGAAATCCCTTCACCCTCTCAATACAATCTTTGATGGTCTCGAAGGCGTTGTTTGCAATTTCGTACTTCTCTGCTTTGGTCGATTTCGAGCGACCGTTGAGAATGGTTAAGCATCGAGCAAAAGGGCCGACAATCTCTCTGGCAATGTCGCTTTGGTGACCCGAGATCTGCCACCATGTTGCACGTACCTGCAAGGCCAGGACTTGGATCTGAAACGTGATATCTGGAGATATACTGCTTGCAGGCGCACGCGGCGTATCATCTTCTGCAGAGTTAGTGGGGCACAATGCTATAAGTGCTTGGGCAAGAGACTCTAATTGTCGGGCAACTTTTTCTTCGGACCCAGGCACATCCGATCCGCGTTGCTGCCGGATTAGGTTCGCTGGAGAATGTGGTACACTGAATTTCAAGTGCCGGAGGGCTGTTTCTGTAGCGGAAGGGTCTCTTCTTGATGCGAGAATCTTCAAGAATTGTAACTGCGTGGTGATAATTAAAGATAACAGCTGTCCTCTGGCACTGATATTCCGGAATCTCAGCATATCACCTAGCGTCTCGGTCTTGGGATCAGATTTTTCTTCGTCTTTGCAGATGTCCGCTGAAGCAGCAGTGCCCTGACGAGGTGACGTAACCTTCGAAGCTTCAAGCCGTCTCTTGAGGATCCGCAGTTCTCGCAAAGCAATGTCGTCAAAACCCACTGCTAACAATTTGCCAATTAAGGCAGACATACCACTTTCCAATTGCAAGTAAGGCAGCGCAGTTGAGAATTCTTTCTGGCATTGAAGAGAGCGAAGGGTAGCAAATGCAATACGCGCGCATTCAGCCTGAGCTCTCAGTCCGTCCATCGTTTGTTTGATTGAAAATGTGGACGATGAGCGTCGAGGACGATTCTGTTTGCCTGGCGAACTGGCCAATCGATTGACACATAGTGGCTGTAAAGGTGTCTGGCTTTGCGACTCGAGTCCATTGGAGAAGGAAGAGCTCGACGAAGATCTTGCAAGTATTTTCCCTTTCGCCTGAGCAACCTTTCTGGCTGGAAGATCCTTGATGGCATCGGTGAGGGATTTTAAAGTCGCATTTACAACTTGGGTTGCAAGAATTGACTTATCCTGTGATTGTATCAGACCACCTTGTTCTCCCGGAACCTCGAGAATAGTGACTGCAGGCCGTTTCCGGGCGGTAGCTTTCGCTGCTCGAGCCGAGGATCCTTTCACTTTTGATGGCAGAGCCTTGGTGGACGGTTTGCTTTGCTGGAGAATAGGGCTCAAAGTAGGCGCAAGGAAGGAGCGCAACGATTCTACTGTTGCAGAAGTACATGATGTTGTTGAAGCTACTGCACGTTGAATGTTTGCTGCCCGTGCTGGCAGCTCTCTTCGAGTCATCATAAAGCCGCCCCTATGTATTCTAGCAAATGACAGTGCTTTCCCAGCTCGCTAGCCATAGTCATACTCCAAGATGCTGCATAGCAATGTTGTTGAAGCTGTATTGGTGAAATGTTGAGAACGAGTAAACAATGCGGCAATTAAGCTTTCGGAAATTTCCGCGCTTAATTCCCGGTCCCGAGCTGAAGACTGGAGAGCATCGAAAAAGCTAAAGTAGCAATCTTGAGTACCATATTCATGAAGGCTACGATGTCTACTACCTTGTATTGCCAGCGGCTGGCTCCTTTATCCAGGACATTGCCTTATTCTCCACCATTCCATTTGCTACGACCAGTCAATGCCTCGCATGTCCATTACTGCCGAACGTATGCCACCTCTACAGAAAATCTACCACGTGTTGCCCAACCCTCTGTATGGCACTCAATGATTCCAAAGGCTTTCCGGAATCGGGAAACCTCGCGAGTACCAGCCAAGCCTCAGGGCAAAAGAGAATGGAACCCCGCAACCTTCTTCATATGGATCTTCCTCCTCATCGGGTCAAACGCTATCCAAATGCTCGCTCTGAGGAACGAGTACTCGACCTTTAGTCGGAAGGCTGATGCGAAGATTAAATTGCTAAAGGATGTTCTGGATAGAGTGCAGCGAGGGGAGAAAGTGGACGTTGAGAAGGCATTGGGCACTGGAGACGAGGAGCAGGAGCAGGAATGGAGGGATGGTAAGTGGCTACGCCAACTATGCCTGAAGGCCCTGCGAAGCTCATGCCTAAATTCCAGTGGTGCGCCACCTTGAAGACGAAAGCCAGCTGTGGCAACCCAAGCACGGCAGACGGCAGGAAAAGCGACCGCAAAATGAGCAGGAGGCTGAAGTGGATGATGCTGAGAAAGCCGCTGAACAAGAGGCTACCGTCGACACAGAACCACAAAATTCCCAATCAGCATCGAGTTTTGCCAAACAGTCAGACTTCTATTGACCGCACTGAGAAAGGATATCTAGCAGACTCCACGCCTGTAGCCCCTGGATTTCATGCTATCAGACTGTTTGGAGTGCCAAATGTCAAAAAGAATGCGCGTCGACCCTATCTTCTACAGGTCTATGTCAGTATGCGCTAAAGTATGCGGACAATCTTCCTTCTGGCGAAAGCTGACTTGTAGAAGGGACGTAGTGATTCTGGATATGCAGTCGAGAAAACAAATTGGTTGGTTTACCAGAAGGCTACACATAAACCCTCATTATCACAAAAGAGGCCGAGATATATGGGGAGTGTCAATCTCACTCTCGAGTCACGCACAAAGGGGCTAGAGCGAACAATCTAGCGAGACGGAAGTTGCTCCATAAAGTTCGAGATTGCGGTACTAGAGAGAGCAATGAAGGCTCGGCGGCGTACGAGTTATCCTATGTAAATCCCGGGAAGCGTCAAGAAGGCAGCAGCAAATAGGCGAAAGAGATGTACATGTACTGTACGAATAGCAATGGAAGTGACGGAGCAAAGCGGAGAAGTTTTGCAGGTTCAATATCTCGCGCCCCAGGTCCGGCACATTGAATGTATTATTCTCCCTGAAGCAGTGCACGACTGGGTATAAAAGTCCCCCACATGCTGAATGTAAAACCAATAGCACCACATACCCACCACCCTGCCCAAGAACCCCCCTCACCTCTCCCCACCCTTCCTCTTCCCACTCTTCTCCTTTCCCTCCCTAACCCCACTCGCCTCCCCCCTCCCCTCCGCTTCCCTCCCAAACCCACTAATCAAATCCATCAAATTATCCTCCCTCCCCCCATCCCCCTCCCCATCCTCCCCCTCCTCGTCCCCCTCCTCGTCCCCTTCATCCACCCCCCTCCCCCCCTTATCCTCCGCATCCCACCCCCTCCCAAACCTTTCCCGAAAAGCCCTCAGCTTCCCCGCCTCGTCCGCCTCGAAATTCAGCACCCGCTCGCTCGACGGGTTCCACAGCGGCGTGTTGCGCGTGTCCTTGAGGGATTTGTAGACGGGTAAGGGGGATGTGGTGCGTTGCGTGTAGGTGCTGCCGTCGGAGAGGGTCACGAGCTGCGTGAAGGTGTAGGGGCGTTTGGGGCGGCGGAGGAGGGTCGCGGTGCGGCGTTGGGTTGTGGGGATTGTGGAGGGGGGGAGCTGGGCGCGGCGGAGGAGGGGGCCGTTGAGACTCATTTTGGATGTGTTTATTTTGTTTCTTTCTTCAATTTCTTTGGTGCTGCGGTGGATGGTTGATGTATTTACGGAATGAAAAGTTTGTGGAGACGTGCGGGAATGTGCTATCCGCCGATCTCAAACTCTCACCACATCCCAACATCCCTGATATTCACCCTCCATTTCCCAGCCCAAGCCTACCAATCCTAAAGCCTCAGTATTCATCATACCGGTTAGAATCTACGCCCTTCCTTGAACTATTTAATTACCAGAAAGTGTTCTGTTCAAGAGAGCTGCTAGTATGTACGTGCCACGCACGGGCGAGATGAAGCGGAGGAGGATGATGGGATTCTATGTATGAGATATATGAAGATGAATGTGAGAGGAGGATGAATAGCTGTGGTTGTGGGTTTGGGCATGGTGTGTCTTTGTGGTTTGTTTATCTATTATTACGATAGGAAGATGATAAACTGAATTAGCATGTGACTTTTGACGAGAGCGTGGAGTCTAGAAACCAAATATAGAAGAAATTGAAAGAACAGTTCGAAGAAAGGAAGGGAATCTTTGCAAGAACACTTCTCTGGAAGCAGAGACGGTAAAGATCAAACAAGACTTGATTGCTAACTGATCATAAAGCGACCCATATTCATCCATGCCCTTCCCTTCACAATCATTCTTCATCTTCTTGGCCCTGATCCTAGACCCTCCCTACTATCCACTCTTTCCCCGTTGGCTAGTCAAACTCCTTTGTTTGTGCCGTACCCTTGATAGACCCTTCCCATCAATCTTCTCGGTGGAAATTGAGAGAAAATGCATTCATATTCAACGTCCGATAAACAGCCACCTGATCATCCGTAATTTCTACCTTGGCTGTGTTAGGCTTGGCAACAGCAAGCAGCAAAATTGTGACTGGAGTGGTTCGTTGGTTGTCACTGCGGTTCATGATTTGTACCTGACGTGCTGTTTGGACGAGCTGAAACACCTGTGATGCTCCTTTCAAATAGTCCGTCTCTATATTGGCCATCATATGGCGGTATAAGCCCTATGGGTCCGTGGGGAGGACTTACCGTGCTCGGAGGTCAGCCACACGATCACTATTGCTCAAACCATCAAGCAATGACCTGACAACAAGCTCTACCCTAAAAAACTCATGAGCAAGTCAAGTTCATCCTTGTTCCACACAATTTCCAACGCCTGGCGAACACAAGTCCATACTGACGAGGGTCAATGTGTCTTCATCGCTTTCAATCAATCCAGAATATCTCTCACTATCATTCTACATGCGTCGGCAATCTCCATTACGCGCCGAGATGACTTCGAAACCGAGTCTGGAGAAGTTTGAAGGGCCCACTGAAGCTAGGTGGGTTTCAAGATCACGCACAGTCCCAAGGAGTCGAGATGTAACACTCTTCATCTCCAGACTGTCCTCGGATGTTCCATGTTTGGATGAATGGACTTCATGAGCTATTGCGGCGAGGGTGCACCTGAACTGGACAAACTGTACGACATTACCAGCCAGAGAAAAATGCTGTGAAGGGATCGAGCATCGCAACAGCATTCAATGAGATGCTTGGTCACTAAACGCTTGAGATAAGACTGCGCGTAGTCTTGAGGCTATCAAACGTAATGGAGATGATATAAAGAGCCCCCAGCCGAGCCTTGACAGCAAGGTTTATGGCATGGTATAGCAAAAGATTCGTCCCCATACTATCAGATTACTGCACTGCACACTCAGCTCTATTGAGCTCCGAGCTGCAGCCAATAGTGGCCGAGCTCGGCTCGATGTGCAAGACATAGGGCGTAGTGGCACATAGCCCGCTCTCAAAACATTTCCGGTTAGTCGAATTGGTGAATGGGATCAAGAACATCGGAGACTGAAATCCTGAAAAGCGTGGAAGTATCCTCACTACAACAGTAGGATATTTCTCCTGAACGATTTGATTCAGTGACAAGAGAGGCTTTACGAAGGAGCAACACGGCCGACGCTACGGTATAAAAACCGTTTGTTCCTGGGGCGTGGGCCGTACCGATGGATGGACGCGCTAGCGGGTGGAGTGGGTGTGGTGGTGGTGAGGCTCCAAGGCTCTTACTTTGGACTCCCGATGTAACATATCAATCTAATGCCTCAAGGGATGATGACATTTTCCGTGGAGTTATCATTTAGTAGAGAATGAGCTTCGTAGAGTGGCTTCAAAATTACCGATTCGCCCAATAGGGTACTTTTTCTATTCGTACACACAAGATTGTCCCCATTAACGCTCATTATCTCATTTCCCCCCAATTCGATTGGAACTTCGTCCGTCTTTGTGGAAAGACCCTGGCGCTTGACCCTCTTTCGAATCCTCAAACATTGTGCCCTGCCTCCACTGCTCTAGGGTGAGAAACATCCATCTCAGTCCCAGCATCTCCGAGCATCATGAATCCCCCGCCTCCCGTGTTCTGCCGTACCATTGGTCCACTATCGTTCCGTCTTTCATACGTCTTATTATTCTTTGAATGCGATGTCAAACCTCCCATTATACTCTTGAAAATGCTCCTGGAGGCAAAATATCGAAGGAAAGGTTTGAAAGCGAGCGTGCAGCTACATATGAGTCCGGTGTTTACCTCGAGGACCCTATCGAAATGTCAATGATGGTGAGAACAAGGTAGGGAAAAGGTGACTCACATCCAGAGCAAATTCTTACCATCGTACCATACTGCGTCGGCGGCGACGTATCTACGAATTAGGAAGCCGTAACGAACAATAGCAACGACAGAGGCCCTATCATGACGTTAAGATCATGCCCTGATATGCTAGCGTTGACGGTGGACCCTTACATGACTCCACCCATGAAAACGAGGATCACACCCAACTTGCTTTCCCGAGATAGCTGCAACCGCCAAACCATGGGCATAGGTAACACGAAGATTACTACATCAGAAAGGAAGTTTAATGAACCGAAGGCAAGACCTGCCTCGGTCTCAGCGGCGCAGTGACCGGGAGTCGTCGTATTCCAGTATTTGTCGATCGGAGTGCAGCCGAATGCCAGAGTTATAAGATTGCTGAATAGGTAACCAAAAACGAGGAACATGACTGCCCAGGTGGCATATCTGAACTTCTTGTTCACGCCAAAGAGGCGGAGGTAAAGAATAAGGATGGTGAATTTGTATAAGCCTAAGGCGAACAGATACACGATCGAGGATATATAGATCCACTAGTACGGAGCATCCCGTCAGTAATGTCAGGACAGATTTCGAGAGTCTTCCACCTTCTCGTAGACAATAATGCGATCAGGCGAAAGGTCAGCGGTATGCCAACCGATGCCATAATTCGTTCCTAGGATTTGGTCAGCAGTACGGGCTTGTATCAGAGAGGCAACAAGCACACCTAATCCAACAAGAGCACTGAAACCTATGCAAGAGAGCTGTTCAGATTCAATTAGTAGGGCCGCGAGAAGTAAAGCCTAGCATAAAGAATTCACCAAAGTAATTAAGGCAGTATCTATGACGTATGAGAGCGAGGCCGCAAGGATACAGAGACGAGATAGCTTACAGTCGTCGCAGCCAACGGAATGGGTTACGAAGGTTCTTGTCCATAGACGGATCGCTACGAACAGAGTGGTGACAATAGGAGCAACAATAGAGACAATCACGATGGCATGCTGTTGGGTCGAGGGATCAGTATCAATGGCCATTCTGGACGGCAGGAATGTGCGTGAAAAGCTATCTCAAAAAGCAAAAGGAAAGCATAAGAGATATTGATTTGGGTCACTGACGTTTATAGCTAAGGAGACATAGCGACAAAGAATCACACCGTGTCCGACTGACTGGCACAAGGCTGCGAGAAAGAGAAAGGAGCGAATTTCGCGCTGCGCAAGGCATGTGCGTCTGAGCACCAAGCCTGTCAGCGAGGCATATAGATGTCTTTCTTTGAGCCTGGACTCGGAGCAGAAATAGCCATGCTACTGCCTATGTCGGCAAATTCCATCTGCACGAATCAAGTCCTCTGTCCAGTAGGCGAATAAGATCAACGACGTCAAAGGACGTATCTTTATGCGTGGATGCGTGGACCTGCGAGAGCGACAGGACATTGCATGCTTGCTGCATATTTTCTGCCTGCTGACCCATCTAGTAACGCGCCGTAGCCCCCCGCTTGCTTCCGATAATAGTAAATACCGCCTTGCTTGCATGGACGCTTTCCCAAAGGAGATATCTCAACGGCTTTCAAGGCAGGCGAATTGGCAGCCTTCATTCTGCACCTTGTTCTGTGGACTTGTGAGTGATCCTGAGAAGCATCGGCGATGCAGCCAAGGGCCAAGCCACCCTAATAACATTCTGTACACATATGACGTTTGACTTGTACCTCGAACCTCTGATGCGTCATTTTCATGTCAAGCTGGCTTCACAAAGTGACCACGGGCAGACGACCGTTGATAGAGTCCGGCTCTTACGGAACAATTCCACAGTATGAGCGAAATATCAGTTACAAAGTACTGAAGCACGTAGAGTAAGGTACTCGTACCTTATCAATCGATAGTGCCCGGCCGCTAGTACTGAATTGATTAGCTCGGTTCCCAGATATAGAACTGGCTCTAGCCTATACCGGAAGGAGAGTCGAGACGTAAAGGATTCAGCGAGGCTCGCAGCATGCTAGAAGACCGGAGGTAGCGCCCATATTCTATGATCATACACCGCCAGCATGGAGAGTGACTCTGCCAGAGACAAAATCTTGTTCCAGAAGCTAAAATGCAGCACCTACTTCGACCCAGCCACCCTTAATTCCCCCTACCAAAGGATCCCCACCTTGAGTCACACCACGACTTCCCGGCGCCGTCTTCCTGCGAGATGGGACCTCATTCTCGCTGATTGTTCCAGATGAGTTCGGGAGATCAGCTAAGAAGATATCATTCAGCTACCTTAGTGTCCCATTATCTCCATCCTACGAGTAACCTCGTTCGGTGGTGACACTCTTCTGCGATAAAGAGAACATATCTCAGCGAGCTTCGTGTGCTCGGCAGAATTGTCATGTAGAATCAACCTGCGCCACGATGCGGTTAGAAGATTTCCACACGCGAAAGAGAACGACTGGTTCAGATCGTCAAATCCGGTCAGATAGTAAAGTCCGACCACCAGAAGATTTAGGGTTAGGGTTACCCACCATAATCGGATAATTTCGACTATTATTTAATACGAGATATATTTTAATTAACTCTTGAAGTTCTAGAAATGATATTACACTCGTATTAAATTTGATTTCCAAATCCTTTATTAAGTGGTGTAGGAAAGAAAGATTGCACTTCCAAGGGAATTGCATATCCCAGGGAACACGAGTAAAGATAGATTGCGTAGAATAGGTCGACTGGTAAGCGATGCTCGGGGAGGCCAGGACGAAACTTTCGGTTGGTCGAGTCGAGGGTGCATAATTTGCAGAGCGCTTGAGAGATATCAAGATTGCAGCTCAGATCTAGAATTCCGATTAAAAAGGTTAGAGACACGAATGCAATAAACCAGGCACTAATACGAGAGTCTAGAGAACCAGTGGTGACGACTTGATACATTGACACTACATGCAAAAACTACAAGCGGTAAGCTGAGTCATATAGAATCTAAACGTTGGCTATCGAGGGTGATGCTGGGGGGCAAAGCAGTGCAGCATCGAGTTTATGCCTTTGCCATCATGGTGGCATTCTTTGCGTTCACGTATGACGAAAAGCAGAATTGGTGGATAAATGCGCAGCAGAAACGATTCTAAGACGTAAAGAACTACAACTTCCGTAAGCCGCTGATGGGGATACCTTTGTCGTTAGATTTTCGTCAGCCGAAGTCGTTCTAGATATTACATAGATTCAGAGCCTTGTTGCACATTGATCGATCTTTGACTTGTAATAGAACTTTTTGCCTGGCTTAGCAACCGTCCGTATAGCTATGAAGAAGGGTATACTGATTAATCAGGCTCGTGTACAGGAGGGAGCGAACGAAGAAAAAACCAAACAAGTACAACAAATAGAAGTACAAAAAGACTAAGTATCCAGACTCTGCTCGGCTCAACCGTATCCAATGTTCATTACATGAGCGCTCATCCACATCATGTCGATCACACAGCCAGTGCTCTCAAGCACCTCGCGTTATGTTGTGGCTGTTACATCAGTAACCCGATGGCACCAACGACGATCGCGGCAACAACACCATCAACAGCGAAACGCGTGGCGCCACCGGTAAATGGCACAATGCTCCCGCCCGGGGCGCTCGTACTAGTCGCAGTGGAAGGAGGAGGAAGCGTTGCGGTAGTAACTGGTGTGGGAAATGGCGCGGTGGCCGATGATGTCTCCACTGGAGTCACTGAAGCCGGGGTTGGAGAAGCCGGTGTAGACGATGGAGATGGTGCGACGATTGTGTTAGAAGCCGTAAATGGGGTGGCTGCGCTTGAGGAGACTGCAGAAGAGACGACTTGACCGGCTGTGAAGCCGGCGGGAAGGGTGACGCCGAGTTGCCTTGCGCAGGTTGCTGGATCGTCGCCCTGGTCAGAGTATCAGTGAGGGTATTCTGGAAGGGAAGATGATAGTAGGGAACAAGAGGCTAATGTAGAAGGTAGTGCTTGCTGACAATGATTGGAAAAATCAAAGGGTAGATGAATGGTCGTAAGTCACTCACATTGGGACAGCAGTAGCCTTTGGTCAGACAAAAGTTTCCTCCTGGGCAGCCATCTACAGAACATCGATGTTGTCAGCAACCGTTGATATTGGCTTAGTAGGTCACTGCCAGTGGTGGCGGTCCACGAAGATCCCCACGTTATCACCTACTTACATCCTTCGGCGCAGCATATGTCGCCTCTATTTGGGTTGAGACAATCCCTCCCGCAAGGGTCTTGACAATTGGTAACGAAGCCCGACGTTGCAGGTATAAAGGCATCGTTTCCTTGACGAGGTAGCAAGTTGGATCTCTTGGAAAGATCATTTGCAAGAGCCAGGGGCGCCAAGGCGAGAACGATGAAGCTATGCATTATAAAGAGGTCTCGAAAGCTAGTAACCTTGTAACGAGAGACTTGCTGATAACGTCGAATGTTATTGTGAGACTCACAGGAGAGATAGCTGGAAGTAAACTCTTGCGAGCGGATAGAAGAAGCCAAGACAGCAAAATAGATCGCAGTGTCCAACACAGGCTGCAAAGGAGATTATATATGCTGCCCTGCTGGTAGTTTCCCCATCTTTTTATAAATCGAAGGGAACTTTGCGCAGCTAGTAGATCGACGGAAGCAACCCCTAACGAGCTGTATGTCCACGCTGAAAAGGCCCCCAAAAACAGATCTTCTGCATCCAATAACCTACCCCGGTTACTGAAAATGGGTTTTGGATCCAACCACTGTCTGACGGCCGTCACCAATGATATGTGTGTCATTTTGTGAGCCTGCTTGGCAGGCCCGCGCCATCGCTTACTTGATACAAGGCCAAGAGGGCTGAATGGACTTTCCTGAGAATAGTGTCCAATTAGCGAAGAAAGTTGCTTGGTGAGATTGTTCCATGATGCAAGATATTATGCCAAATTATTACCGGCTGAGGGACATTTTTTTAGATCACAGGTTTTTTGGGGGGGATTCTTCTCTACGCCAGGGGCGATGATTTCGACAAGGATGATCGACGAAAGACTGGCATGTCGTCGTCGTATAGAGCTGTCGTGAAGTACTGGCGACAGGAAGGCTCTTGAATAAGGACCGGCACTCGTCGGCTGTCTTCCTCCAGTTGGCGACCAAAGAAGCAGCGAGAGGGTTAAGGCTCTTGCGAACGGTCTTGATAGTAAAAGAGCACGATCAGACCCAAAAGGCGGAGATGGTCGTACAAAGTAGGTGGTTTACCCCTGAAGGTGCTTAGCCTTTGTTGGCGCCCCGGCAACACTTTCCCTCCGCCTCGTATTCACTCGCCAAGACACGCCTTGCTGGGTGACCCGTTACCTTCCTCTTTTACTCCGTATTCGATTGGAGCGTGAGTGCGGGGCAGGTTGTTAGTCTCTTTGGCGTTCTTATAGTACACCGCCACCGCTGCGGCAGATCGTCACGCGGAGTATCAAAAGTCTCTTGACACAGTAAGCCAGTCAATAACGAAAAGAGCACAAGGTATAGGCCTACAGAGCTCTTTTATCGATCAGTCAGCGGTCATACGATCACCCTGACTAACCTTCATTTCCAACTCAACAACGCATCTCAAAGCCGCTCCCACAACCGTACTGAGAGAGCCTCAACCTTTACGTTAACCTTATTGGAAGCGGTCTTTAGCGAGTTCGACATGATGGAGTTGACGATAGTAGCACCAGTAAACCGATTCTGATTGTCAATAGCAAGCTCTTGCAGATTACCCAACGCAAACTCAGCTATTGAAGCGACTACCTGCAGCTTGGCGTAAGCACTCGGATAAGGAAAGCAGGCGCCGAAGCGGTCTAGGAGCACGGAGCCTTCATCACGGTAACGACGTTCGTCTCTAGGTCGTGTACGCTGCAATGGCCGAGTTGATTAATGCCCCTGGAGAAACCTTACTGCTCTTGTTGATTGCATCGTACGTAAATGCTGTCCTGAACGCGACGACTCTGGATTTATCTCCAGTAAGAAGGTTGCGGGTGGGAACCCTCTCTGGTAAGACTGACTAACGAACCCGGTGAGCTTTACGCTACTTCGTACGGTTCAAGGTTGGCCCTCGCAGATAGCGGCTGATCCAAATACGCTATTTCAACCACAGTCCCGATTTTCCAAGTGCTTATGCCTCGGCTAGAGAGACTTGCTTTGCAATGGCCGCATCGTGGGTTTGCTGCGATTAGCCGCCAAGGCAGCATTCTGCACTGCTAGCGCCTCTCCTTGAGAGCCGTAAGGTAATGTGTAGGCGATGAGGGTTTGCTCGATTTAATGCGGCTGAGAGTATTGGGGTTGCAAAGGTGACGCTGGAAGTTGATGTGCTTGCGGAAGCTACGTTGATCTCGGGGCGTGCTCAGCTGAGAAGTGGTAGTATAGCAAGCAGCGTACTGCGGAGCAGAAGGGCAGAATGCATGCTTGTCTAAGAATCGAATCGACGAGGATTTGTCGGACCTTAATCGGACCTAAAACAATGACTGCACCAAACATGTTACGGAAGCCTTCTACATACGGGCAGGAGACATCTAAAGGGTGACATTGGGGTCAATCTGACTTGCGCGCGCTTTCATGGCGGACGGCTAAGAAGTTCCCTGATGCCTATAAGTCCAAGTAATATCACCTCTAAAAGTGCTGTCATCTCCTCGTTTTCGCGTCGACAGAACCAGCTTGCCATTTGCGTTGCTTTACGTCCAGGTTCATTGTGGCTTTCGTGGCTACGGTATAGAGTCTTTCTCTGGAAGCCGGCCGTCCATAAATAGGTCACTCCTTTTAAACCGTTCCTATGGCCTGACAATCTTTATCCAGGGTTCACGCCATATCAGGAGCTTACGAACCGAGAGACAACATTAGGGAATGGGCCGGTACGACTCTGGGTCTTTCTGGCACTGGTGCATGAAGATTACCATTTAAGCCGCAGATTCGAGAAGACCTTCATCGTATCACTCTCTTCGCCCATTCCAAGTCGTTCAGATGCCCGCCATTAGTTCGTCACATAGAAAGCCAAATTGAAGACCATGTTGAATGACAAAGCATTTCTACACCCAAATTCTGAAAAGGATTGAACCTGTTAGTGATCTGACATGGATCGTGATGATGTGGTGAAACGAATAGTAATTGAGAAAGTCGTTGTAGGCAGGAGCATGCAAAGGGGCTAGTCCTTTTATACCCTTTAAAAGAAGTCCTTCTCGAGCTCATCTAGATTAAGCTTACAATCCGCTTCGATCCAGGACTAAGATAGCTATGAAAGTATTTATATTCTTATGGGTAAGTATATACGCAGCAGACATGAGCGAAAGGACAGATTTAGTCAGAATACCTCTGTAGAACGAACTCGAACTAGTGTTACGCCAGCTAGGGCTTCACCGTTTTTTGACGCCTTCTGACGATGGTGACCATATCTCGACCACCAAATCACTGACCTGCCGATAGCATTTGTTTCTGTCTTCCAAAGGCTGCCGAGCTGCAGTACTATGAGATGACTCCTTATACAACGTCCATCTTCCAAGTAATCCCTTCATGACCACGCGTCATGGCTTCTCCTCCGCTCTCCGTCTTCTTCGCCGACTACCACCGTCTGTACCGTGCAGCAGAAACTTCAGCGCCTCAAGAAGACACCTGAAAGAGCAAGATTCAGAGGCAAATGCTTCTTCTTCCGAAGGGACCGACTATGATTACCGGAAGCCATGCCATGCGGCTCGGCGCAACTGTATATTATCCCATTTTGACCATCTGAATAATACTAACCACCGGTTCGTCCGCAGTCCCTGCACACATTCGACACCTGATGCGCTCCACGCCCAATGCTCTCACCGTAATCACATCCACTTCGTCCCCCCAACAATATCTAGCCGATCCATTCACCGCCTTAATGAACAAGCACATCGAACCCGCTCGAGCAGTCGAGGAAAACGACACGGACCAACCGTCCAAGATTGCGGGCCTCCTCGTCTCCTCTTTCAACACCGTGACGCTGACTCCTAAACCCTACGTCTCCTTCAACATCAAACTTCCCTCGTGCACTTACGCCACCATCAAAGCCTCTGGCGGATTCACTGCCAGCGGCCTGCGAGATGCCCGGATCGCCGATGCCCTTGTGAAGCGCAGATACATACCCTGGGATCCGCACGCTGACAGTTTCTGGCATGATTGGGTAGAGAATGATGGTCGCTTGAAGAAGGGCAAGGGCGGAACGTGGTGGATGCGGTGCAGGCTTTTGAGAGAAAAGTGCGTGGAGGTGGGAGACCATATGATTGTGGTGGCTAAGGTCCTCGAGTGTGGGGGTTACGAGGGCGGAGAAGGTGTAGGATTGGTTTATGCCGAGGGGGGTTACCGCAAGGTTGGGCAGGTGGCAGATGTGAAAGAAGTGGACGGGCAATGATTGAGGAGAATGAAGAAGATTATGGATTTGAAAGAACCATTTTTGTTGCTGGTCCAATCTGTGGCAGGAATTTTCTTACTGCCACTCTGATCGAATCTGACTGGGAGGACAACGTATCAAATTACTCCATCCAAATACAAACAATAGCACCTACACTCCACCGCTTCAGCTCGTTATCGATAATCCCTTTCCTTACCTCCCCAGCCCGCTCGCCTCTCCTTGTCCTTCCTCTCCTCCCCATCATGCCTATCCATCCAACCGCCTGCCTGCAACCTCAATCTTCTTCGCCCCTTCCTCTTCCTCTTCCTCCTCCTCTTACCCCTAACTCGGCACCCCTCATGGCTCCGGTAGCAATGTGTTGAGGATGAAAAAAGGGAAGGAAGGAAGGGAGGGTGGTAGATGGATAGTAAGGGCGAAGGGTGGCGTGTGGTGTGATGTGATGTGATGCGATGTGAGAGGGTTCTTGGTAGGTTTTATGAGTATGAGTACCTTGGTTTGTTGTGAAGGGAGAGTGGATGTAGAGAGGTAGGTAGGTAGATAGGTAGGTAGATAGTGTGAGTGCGTGTCTAACGAAAGCAGGGCCTTCATTATGACCTCTCAAATAAGGAGTGATGTGGTTTTTATAATATCATTCGCTCCCTGACAATTCAAGACCTGTCGATAAATACTGCAAATTATTGAGTGACACCCTTTGCCTTTTTCCTTTACATAAGGGTTTGCATATCTCAAAATCGCGACTGAATATACCTGCAGCGGAATGCGTTGGCAGAGTCGTGAGGAGCTGGCGTTCACAGGCTATCCACCACCGGTCACGCGGGGATGAAGTGATAATAGCTCTTAGTATTATTACTACCAACCATTCATAGGGTATCTAGCCTGCGTGAAGCCTTATGTTTAGGAAAACAAAGCAGATCTAGCGATTATTTCCAATATCAACAGATTATCAGAACCATTAGCTGGCTCTTCCCATACCAGCTCTCACCCTAGGATCCAATCCCAAGCCCGCACCATTCTCCACAGGACTATCTCCGGACTCGCTACCTCTCACACCCTCCCTCTTGGCCCTAAAAAAAGCCAGCTTGGCGAATCGGCCCAGTTGAGCCCAAAAGTGTCGACCGGCTTCGTGCCCGATCATGCGCTCCAACAGATCTACAGTGGCCGCTCTGACCTTGGCATGCGGGTGGAAAAGCCCTAGGCTGATGTAGAACAGACCGGCGTTACTCTCCGGCACCACGCACAACAGCTGGCACACTTCATCGTACGTCTTCACCGACGCCGAAAGCGCAAGGTAAATGGCAGCGCTTTCGTCATGGCTGAGTTTCAGGCTGCGAAGACGGTCGTGCTGGTGGGTGAGGTCAAGCGAACGGATCGGTCTGCGTTCCCACATTGCGGCGAGGTCTTGTATAAAGGCGTAATAACTCCGTGTGTTGCGCCAGCCTTCGATCCGCCACACATTGGCCCCCAGCTCGCGAGCCCTTGCGGCATCATCAGGCCAGACGTATCCATGGCCCCGGACCCCGTGGGCGCCAGCATCAGCTTCCGCGGCTCCGATATCTAGCGCGGAAGCGCCGTACACTGATTCCTCAAAGGCAGCGGCAATCCGTGTGAATTTGGTGATGTAGTCTCTCCACTTGGACCGGATGACGGATTCACCATGTCGGGAGCTGATGCTGCGGACCATGTCCTCAATGAAAGCAGTATCACCAGTCGGATCGCCGTTCGTAGCGAGGGAAGAGGCGGTCGAACCTACTCCGTTGGAATTGGGTGCGTAAAGGGGATTCTGCTGCTGGAAGTAGACGAGGCCATCTGTTATTCCAGCGTTCTCAATGCGGCTGCTGACCTTCATCCGGCCTGTAGGAACATCGCAGAGAAGATCCCACCACTCCGGGTGATTGGCGAAGGTCGGATTTGTGACACCAGCAATAAATCCAGGGACGTTGAGCAAGTCGTCTATTTTAGTAAGGTCGGTGTAGGGGAATGCATGCCGTGTGAAGCCACGCAAGACTCCTCCAGATGCTAATGCACATGCAGCGAGGACGGCTTCAGCAACTTCACCAGAAGGTCTGTTGTGACCTAAAAAGATGACACGCTTCTGGGTAAGTAATGCATTAACAAGAACGATGACTGGATGGGTATAGGCGCCGCTGGTAGTTAAATGAGGATGCAGTGCGAAAGGCTGAGGTGTAGAAGTATGGGGAGCTGAGAAGGTCTGGATCAGCTTTATGAGAGAGAAGTCGCCGACAGTCTCTGGTGAGATGCCAGAGGGTACTTTGATTGGGACGGGGATCTGATTGTACACAACTCTCGACTCGAATTCGTGTGTATCCCGGGGAACAGTATATCGTGGTCGATGACCAACAAGGTCCGGAGAGATCTTCGACGGTAAAGATTTTGATGGCGAGGACTTAGATGAATCTGGCGATGATATTGCACTATTTTTCGCCTCCTCGGCAAGACGTTGTTGGATCATTTGATCAAATTTCTCAACGAATAAATCTTTGGCATCGCTCGCTAGCAGAATTTGTCGTTCAAGCATGGACAGTCGTGGCATTAGGGACAAGTCCATTGAATTAACTGCGTTGTATAAATGTTCTAAGGTCTCCGGAAATGGTGACTTGAAATACTCCTCGAGGGCTAACAATAAAAGTGGCTTCAATGTCCGTCAGTTTCGGCGCGAGATCTTATCGACAGCCAGGAGACAATAAACCGGGGTTTCATACCTTATAAATGTGAAGAAATGGATGCCGCGTACAAATCGCCATCGCTTTTACTACTGCACCTCTGCGAGAAGGTTGGGTTAGAAAAGCAGGTCCTTGCCTCAGACCGGGTTGGCACACACCTTTTCACGGATGCGTCATGTTTGGTATTTACGAGATTCAGTACATAGATCAATGGCGGTCCTTCTCCTCCTTCTGCATCCTCTTCTTCGTCTTCTCCTCCGGCCACTGCTGTTTTCGCCTCACTATCTACATCAGTGATGCTTTGCGCACCATCAGCACTTTCTGCACCATCCTCTGTAGCTGCCTTGTTCTCTGCATCGTCGTCTTCTGTCACTGCCTCCTCTTCACTTGTGTCTTTGTGCAAGAAGAATATCGTCCAATCCTCCCTCCTATTGTGTACTTGGTCTGGCAACATGAGCTCCGCAAGCATGTTCTCGTCACCGCTGATCGCTCCCGGATATTGATGTTCCATAATGGGCCCCCGGTCGACGTGAAAGGAAGCAACAAGAATGTATTCAACGTGCCTCTCTGTCGTATCTGCTGGATATTGCGATCTCAACTTTCCTGCTGGCTGTGACACGCCGTTGCGCTGGGGTATCGGCCTGGTCGAGGAAGGGGTCGATGGCGTCCGTGAGCTACTACTGGCGGACTCCCGGTGCGGCAGAGGGGGGGCCGTGCCTGTGACATTGCGTATGGAGGGGTTGGAGGGTGTCCGAGTAGAAGGGAAGGAAGATAGGGAGGCCTGACGGTTGAGAAGCGTGCTTGTACTCCCAGTAGTGCCGCTTGTAGAAGGTCGATAGGAAAGGACAGAGGTCATTTTCGGTCAATTGACTAGCAGGAAGGTAGGTAAAAGAGTGTATACAGGAAGAGAAACGAAGCAAGGGGAAGATGCAGAGTAATCACGCAGGCGTATCTCGAATCTTGATCAGCAACGGGTCTGACGGTCTATAAGGAAGGTATATATGGTCTGACTTACAGTCACCGAAACGGAGATAGACAATTGCATGAGATTTACTTCTCGCCATCGTATCAACATGAAATGATTCAGGAAAGATTAAGGAGACAGGAGCATCAATAGGTATGATCGCTGTTTCGTGCCACGGCTTGCCCGTCCAGAGTTACATGGCGGGCTTTCCGGCGAGAACTCTAGGGTTAGGGTTACCTTCAATGACCCTTGCAGATCAGGGTTTAGACAAGGTCATTACTACCTATCAGCACACGAAAACAAATTTCAGAACCATGTTTCCGGACGAAGACGACATTGATTTACAAAGTACCGTTCGACAGGATAATACCTCAGACGCTCAGGGAGAGAGCGCTTAATCTCCTAAATGCCAGGATTCGGACTTACTCAGGTAACGTTCCACAATCGTTCCGAGCCTTGAAGTATTCTCCGTCTTGTATAAGGGACGACTGCGCTGTTCCATAACCACAATTTCAAGTCTACATATGCTTGCTAAGGTGGTGGTAGCATATACTCTCCCTAAGCTTAACTGTGCCATGCTATTACTGTGGGATCGATCTGCATAAGTGTTAGAACAAGGTTCGAAACGAGATGTCAATAGACAATACGGTAGCGAGACTATCTCTTTTGGATACCGGTTCATTTGGTGTTAGTAGCATACAAATTGAGACATGTTTCGTATGCGAACACCCACATTTGCTCTGCTGTCAATATAATATCAAATTCAGCTTTTATCCCTTGCCACATTTTAAGGACAATACCTAAAGATGACACCAACCCGCATTGCCGAGCTGGCCCTGGCACTTTGAATACAGGAGAACACCTTCAAAGTTGACGATTACATGGGTCAAAATGGCCTGCCTTCGCCAACATTTGACGAAGATGGGCCCGTCGATTTTAACACCCAGTCTCGTGAAATCGAAGAAGCTCGCGTGATAGCCACTGATTCGCCCCTTAAACTCCACCAGCTTCTGCTCGGACCGGCGCTGTGTCTTCGTCTTGGGGTAAGAATGGTTCAGGAAGCGGCTTGTTACTTGTGCTCGTCTCTCTCCGTCACGCTGATGTAAATCTTGAAAGTTAAACGGTACAAGTCTACAAGCCATCTACAAATTCGACCTCGCATCCAAAATCCCTATTCATGGCGAGGTGTCTTTTGAGGAACTGGCGCACAAATGTGGCCTCAATCAGATTCATCTTCGGCGGTTTTTACGCTTTGCTATGGTCTGGTATCGAGGCTTTCAAGAGCCCCGCAAAGGCTTTGGCGCGCATACCGCTGCCTCACGGAAGCTTCTAGAAGATCCACTGGCACGAGCTGACCTAGGATACATTTTCGATGAGGTTTGGCAGTCTTTTGCGCAGGTATGTAATTCTGATAAAGCCACGCCCTAGACGGACTAATCACTTTAGACAGACGCTTGATGCCATGGATACCTTCAGAAGCGATGAACCCAACAAAACGGTCAGTCTATCCCACGTCAACGCGGCAGAATATTACATGAAGTCCTGTAGGGGTGGTATTTATCGCAGTGTACGGAGAAACCTACCTGTGGAGTACTACGCATCGCATCCAGAAATGGCTAGCCGATTCGCAGCTTCAATGTCCCTCTTCTCCGACACCATTGGTCTCTCACCTTTGTGCCTCGTCCAAGGTTACCCATGGTCCGCAGTAGGTAATGGACGAGGGAGTGTCGTAGATGTTGGGGGATCCAGAGGCTTCCAGTGCGTAGCCATTGCACAAAGCTTTCCCGATCTACAGTTCGTGGTCCAGGATCTTCCTCACATGATAAACGGTGCCAAAGACACATTATCTAGTGATGTTGAGTCAAGAATAAATTTCATAGAACACGAATTCTTTACCGAGCAGCCTGTCAGCGCCGACATCTATCTCTTCCGTATCATCTTCCATAATGGGTCAGACGCGAACGTGATCAAGATACTGAAAGCTACCGTTTCGGCCATGCAGCCTAGTGCTCGCGTTGTGGAGAACGACTACCTCATTCCGGAGCCTGAAACATTGCCACTGATCAAAGAAAGGGAGGTTCGGTATGTGTTCTTATGCCACTATGGATATGCCCTTCCGTGTCTCCGCCGCATTACGTATAATCAGAGTACCGCCATAGCATGGCTCGCCAACTAGCGTCGCCAGCGTGATGGTGGTCTGCACCCAAAGTAGTCTAGAATAGAGCTGAGAATAACTGCTGATTATGCCACTATGAGTTCATTCTGTCCGGACAGTGGAAGTTAAATCTGTATGGAGGCTCCGTGCATACGGCGCTCATGCCTGATCAGTCTAGCATGCTGCAGGACCTGGGCTTCACATTGGGGGTCAAGATCTTGCTCGATCTGTCACCCTATCGCAGAGTCCCCTTTATCAAGTCTTCATGGGGCTTTACATTGAATGCTGCGCTGGGCTTGACTGTCCGTACTCACAGTGCAGGAAAAGGCTGTACGGCATGGTCTCAGCTCGATCTTCCAGTGTTCAACGTATCTCGCGCTGATACCATTCATCTTGGACGTACGAAGAAAACTCCAAACATATTCTTACTATTTGGAGAATCAAGAGACTCCCGCCACCATGACCTACGTGAGCGAAGGTAGTGTACTTGCCATAGGCATTGTCTTTATCGTGTTGGGTACCACAATTGTTGTTGCTCGGTTTTCCGCGAGAATGAAGGACAACATAGCTTTGGGCATCGAATTAAACCATAAGTAGATACTTGTGGTCGCCGAGGGCATTGTTATGATAATTGGTAGCAGTAACCCGTTAGCGAGCATACAGTCACAACAAGATTGTTGCTTTTACAAGGTCCGGAACGCACACCGTGGGAAGTCACTGGCCTTCAGGACTTGGGCCAAAACTGGTCTTTAGAATGGATCCGTGCTAGCTGCTGCTTGAGAAGGCGAGCTGCACAAACCGGAATATCTCCCGTATTTGCTGATGCTGACCGCTGTGTATAGCTAGAGTTCGCTTTCGATATCATACAGTTCCCAGCGCTTGCCCTCATCACTCTCAATCTTGTTTCTCTATCGTCGCATTTTCGAGGGCGGGCCTTCAACATGGCGAGCTGGATACTCATTGGTGCAGCGGTGGCATGGGCCTGACTGTTTTCATAGCCCAATTCGCAGCTTAAAGCGCCTCTCTCACCGCCCAGTGGTTAAGCTTGGTGTCACTCTGAGGGAAGTCCGTAAATACTTTTGATATCCTCATAACTCTGTCTGCCTTCGATGTGGCCGTTGATCTGGCGATCCTTGTTATGCCCATACCATTCGTACGTAGTTCCGAACTATCGACCGCTACAAGAATCGCTGACGGCAAACCAAGGTGCTAAATTTGAAAATGGCTCTACGCCGAAAGGTTGCCGTCCTAGGTGTATTGTTGCTGGGGACGCTGTCCGTATTCTCAGCGTGTACGTTCAATGCTTCGCAACTGACAGTGTGCTTGTGCGATTGTATGTGGGCTCTATCGCATGGTAATCTTCACCGAAGTTCCGGCCATCCTTGTAAGAGTCTCAATGAACCTAATGGAAATAAGACCTGAGCCAATTCCACTTTAAGAGTTAGCGACATCGACGGTTGCTGGAGTCCCTTCTGACGGAGCCGTTGCACCCCAAACCCTAGCCCCTCCGGCTCCCCCGGTCCTCAGCGAGGACCGACAAAGCCCACCGCGCGACGTACCCGATGAGCATCCGGCACTATTGGCGACGGCAACCCTTTAAGAGCGTGCGCCGTTCTACACCGCCGACTGCTTGGCCCGGAAGCCGAAGCCGCATCCGCCAGCGCCAGAGGCCAACCCTAAAGCAGGGACCACTGGACCTGGACCCCACGACGTTGAGCCGCACCAGCCAAGGCGAAAAAGAAGCCAGGCGTGTTCAGATCTAGCAAATCACATAGCGTTTTCTTCAAGCGCGTTTGCTCTGATCGAGTTGTAAGGTTCGGTCAATGCGGGAGAAAAATCGCTCAACAGACCCGGTATCCGTAGGCATGGATTCGAGGTGAAGAGGTGTTGGAGTTCCGCTCGCAAATTCGAGTGAGCTCTCTTCTCCCGGATGAAATGGAGCAGGTGGTATTTGAACTGTTGGCTTGTTTCTCCGTCATTGTGTTAGGATTGGAGGGACTAGTGACGGGAGTATATGTATGTTTGTAGCTAGTGGGAGGTGGAATGTGAGAATATGACTATACATGGATTTTACCCTGAGTTGCCTGTCCCCTGAAGAGAATCCGTCCCTCATCAGTTGCGACGTGAGGATCCCTGGCGTCGAGGAGCAGCACATCGGCTCTGTAATCGCTAGTCATGTTGGAAGGTTGAGACTGATGGGTTGGTAGGAATTCATCTGTTTGCAGCGCCAGTTGCGTCTCAAATAGATGGCAGCAATGGAGGCTGTGCTCAAAAAGCCGGGGCCATATTTGCTCCCTTGTTGGGCTAGACCACGCTACCTATTGGCGTGGTGGTGCATATCAGGATTCGCTTCGCATTATCGGCCTTTGCTCGCACGCTGTCGCATTGCGTGTATAGATGCGGAAGCTGTGGGGGAAAGTGCGAGTAGATCGGTCATTCTTGAAATCCGCCTACTCCATCGACTTTCAGGGGAAGTAACATTATCCACACGCCGAGACTGGCTACACGAAACCCATCGTCGTCTGTTCTATAGCTTTGCTATACCTTCATGCAGCCACAAGGTCGATAGGCGTGGGCGGTAGGGGTGGGTGGAGCGTCAGAAGTGACGACGGAGGTGAGAGCGTGAGAGGAAGGGGTGAGAGGTAGAGGAACAGAATACCAGGGTCTTTATAAATAATTGAACAGCGATGGCGGCTGAACAAAGCAGCCAGTCTTGAAGTTACCGCACGAGGACCTGTTCTGGATACATAAGGTGGAGGGGAAGAGATGGACCATGATATAAATGCGCAGTGTCGGACCGCACGCAGGAGAACTAGAGACGGGGTCGAAGCACCGAGCTGAGCGACGCATTTTTTGATGGCCAAGAAATACCCGGCAATGTTCCCCAGCCTCCTTTGAAGCTTTCCCCCTTCCCTTACCCTATGATATTCCGAGACACTCGACCAGGTGCTCGATAGTACAAGTCTTGATCCCCCATGCTTTGCCAAACTTCAAATAATCCTCCGACCTTTCATCTCAGTCCTCCCCTGCAGACCTCCCTCGTCCATCACCATCTCGCAAAGAGCACCGGCAGGCCTCTTCCCAGCCAATCTGCAAAACTCCATCGTTGCCTCCATATGTCCTCTCCGCTCCCGGACCCCTCCATCCTTCGCCCTCAACGGAAACACATGCCCCGGTCTTCGGAAAGATTTCGGAGTCGCTTTGGGGTTAGCCAGAGCACGGCACGTCACAGCGCGGTCGTGGGCCGATATTCCGGTCGTCATAGCAGGGTCACGGGCATCGACCGAGATGGTGTAAGCCGTCCCGTCTACTTCGGTATTCTCGGGCATCATCTGTGGCAAGCAGATCGAAGTGGTAAGGTCCGATGAAACGTGGCAGGAGATGAGGCCGCTGGTGTAGCGGATCATGAAGGCCATTTCTTCGGTGGCGTCTTCGGCGGCGATGATTAGGTCGCCTTCATTCTCACGGTCTGGGGAGTCGAGGATGATGATGAATTTGCCACGTTCTGTTTTTGGAGAGCTTTAGTTTATGAATCCATACGCTTCTCTAAATGAAGGGCTCTATGGGGAAGAACGAGAGGTTGGGTTGAGGCATGAGTACGCACTGAATGCTTCAATTGTATCCTCGACGCTGTCGAATTGTAGCTTCGATATACCATTGGTAATTGGCATCGCTAAACCGTTCTAATGAAATGGACCCGTTGGGTCTGTCAGAGCTGGCGGTGCCATAATGATAATATCCAAACAGCCTCAGAAGTCGTATATCCTCCTGGTGGTTACGGAGGATTGTTGAGACTGCTCAATATGATGTGATATGTATCAGGATAAGCTCTGAAAGTGAAGAGATACCCCTCGCTAACACGCTAACGCCAGCATATGAAGTATTGCTTGTAGTGTCACCCGCAGGGAACACGCATGAGCAGGAAGCGTTATTGTTGTGGGTCACTGGCGCCGGCGTTGAACGGTCCAAATATCCATCTAGCCTGCTTGTGCCATTCATGATGGAGAGGTCCAACAGTGCGAACACTAGATATGCATCAAAGCCACATGAGGAACCGGTCTCCAACGTGGATGGGAGTAGCGCCGCGATCAATGCCCAGGATAGAATGATACATAGAGATCCTTTACAGAGAGAGGTGCGGCAGTCGGTTTTGGTAGTGTGGAGATGAATTGATGCGAACTAGAATATGTGCCAGAGTATGTACATGAGTCAAACTGGGAACGTGGGCATCGCGAGAGTCAAATTGAGGATGTGGAGGAGGTGTTTCTGCAGGAAGGAGGCCATCGAGATGGTCAAAGTGAGGATGCAGAGGAGTGATCCCTGTATAGACGACGCCATCTCTTCGATGGCGGTGAAGGATTCTTTATTGCGAAGAGGACTAAAGGAATGGATTCGCAAATCCTGTCGCAGCGTCTATGCATGCTGACGAAGCTTATGGTTGCTGGTGATAGAAAAGGTTAGTGTTTGCCAGTCGCGAGGAGGTTGATGCAAAGCCAGAAGATGCGTTAGACGATCTATACAAGCCAAGATGAGGATGTGGAGAAGCTAGCCCCACACTTACTTAGTTCAAGACGATCTCCAAATTTACCGAGGTACTCGTATTCCCTGGGATATGCAACACCCTGGGATATGCAACATTAGGGCTAGGGCTAGTTTCAAATCTCCGCTTTTTCTTTTTATTTCTACTAGATATATCTAGATAAAATATTCTAATCAATAGATTAAATTCTTTAGATATCTTGTTCTTACTCTTAATAAAGAAAAACTAGATTATATTAAGATAATATAGAAATTTATTAGAATATTCGAATTAAGCCCTAGCCCTAATATCGATCTTGGAGCTAGAATTAAATTAGAATTTTAGAATTTATCAAATAAATCTAATATATCTATCAAAATCTAATTAAACTAATTATCTATATCTATAGAGATCTAGACTTACTATTAAGAAAAAAAAGATTATCATATACTAAGATAATATCGATTAAAGTAAGAATTTAAGCATTTTAGTGGTGCTAGCCCTAGCCCTAATGTTGCATATCCCAGGGAATACGAGTAAGGTACTTCGTAAGGTATTTCGTAAGGTATCTCCGTACTTCTAGCGCTCCCGCAAAAGGCGCCGACCTTAATTTTAGTAAGGATCCAATTCAAGCGACTCTCTTGTGCTGATAGTATCCCTTGAAGCTGGCCGTCCACTGGGCAAAAAGCTGACTACTGTTCTAGCACGGGAATTAGGTTATACTTGATCATCAAAGGTCATTGCGCTGGAACTGCCTTGAAAGGTGGATTCGTAAGCTAGCATGCGCTAATCTTCACGGCTGGTCCATCCCTTGAACCCTTAGAGGTTTCCTGAAAAGCATACGCTACTCGTTGCAGACATTTATATTTCAATACTTCGTACATTACAAGTAAGAAATCTGTATGATACTAGGGTCCCCTCAAAGTTAGTGACGCGTCGGATTAGGTAGCTGCAGAGGTTCCTGGCAGGCTTTACCTTGGCTTCAACCATATACTTCGTACATCTCAACCCCACCCTTAGGTACTGCAATGAATCACAGGATTGGCCATAGCCATATGCGGGCCCTTGCAACAGCGAGACTTGCCCCTCCCTCATGCTCCAGCCAAAAAAGCTAACTTGCCGTACCCAGAAACACCTGCTCCCAAAGTTCCAGACATTGACAAAAACTCCTATAGCAGCGAGGATGCCCTTGTCGAAGATATCATCAAAGGCATGAAAGTTGCCGGCGGATGTATCGTGAGGCATCTCGTCGACCCTGCGGCCTTGGACAAGATTGATGCCGATGTTTTCCCCATGCTCGAAAAGGCTCAGCCTTGGAATGGTAAGTCTGCGTTCAGCATGACATTTGTATCAACGGCTGATGCGGTTTGCCAGGTGGATTCTGGCCGCCA
This sequence comes from Xanthoparmelia taractica, assembly GCA_033085395.1. NCBI lineage: Eukaryota > Fungi > Ascomycota > Lecanoromycetes > Lecanorales > Parmeliaceae > Xanthoparmelia > Xanthoparmelia taractica. Next base: position 80,848 of record JANQBS010000044.1, on the reverse strand, counting down.
GAAAACAGAAACGCTATGGGACTGTTGGGCAAATCGCCGCACTTCGCCCTGAACATTGTGGGCAACTCCGTTTACCAGAAAGTGGGCGACCACTTCCTGACAAGCGTGTTCACGGACTACTATGTAAGTACCTTTATCGGATGGCGACTTTGGGCGCCCACTAATGACGGTACGGCTTAGATTGGCGACGACAAGAAGCACAGTGTCAGCAAGCCGCAACTGAACAATACCATTGCTCTGAGACTACTCCCAGGTGCAAAGGGCCAGGGTCTGCAACGAGACGACATCGTGCAACACAATTTCCAGCGGGCTGCGAAGGAACATACCCTGGGTCGAGACTCCACGATGGGGGTTTTTGTAGCGGGAAGCCGAAGCCATGCCCAGAATGGTGCGACGAGATTTGTCCCGGGCAGCCACTTGTGGGATTATAGCATTCCTCTACGTGATGAGAGTACCGCTGTCCAGATTGAGCTGGAACGTGGCGACACCTTTCTCATGCTCGCTGGCTGCTTCCACGGCGGGTCCGAGAATAAGACTACGGACGAGGTCCGCACACTCTACGTTGCGCTCAGCACGCGTGGTTACTACCGCCAGGAAGAGAATCAGTACCTTGCCAATGACCCAGAGAAGATCAAGCAGCTGCCGCTATGGCTGCAGAGGTTTGCAGGCTACTCCATCAGCGAACCCTTCATGGGGTGGGTCGAGATGGACGATCCGATTCGTGTCCTTCACCCAGATATGCCGAAGCTCAAAGGGGATCTTTACTAGTCTGTCAGACGGAGCACTTTCGTTGCCATGTCTTATAGTCGACTACCGTACTGTTTTCGTTGAGCCTACGTAGCAGAATCTATCGCACTTCACATAAATATTACTTCCAAACCATAAGTTTACCGGCTTGTCGACCTGGTCAACTGAATAATTCGGCCAGCCTGGCCAGATTTCTCAGTATGTCATCCTGATGCTGCCGTTACTAATTTCGAAAATGACTTGGAGGGTGTCAGTCTCATCGTACGCTAGCACAGTCAATTCCGTGGATGTCTGGCCCAAAGGAGTTAGGGCATAGGTAGCAAATCATCGTCATTAGACCCTTGTTAGCCTTCAATACCACCAACCCACCTTGAGAGGAAGTGGGGTCAGTTCCCAACTGGCGCTACTGCGAAGGTCTCACTCAACAACTTTGTGGCTACAGCGTAAGCTGCAAGAACTACGCTTTGATTCCCCACAATGATTCTGCTGCATAGCAAAATCATCCCGGCTGGAACTTGATCATCCCGTGCCACAACTCTCTATCCTCACCAGACCATATGTGTTCATACTCCTTCTCCACATCGGCCTTGGCAGCCCGCTCATGCTGCTCCTCACTCTCCCACCCGAAAATCCCGACCCAAGGTTTCTCCTTCCCCTTGCCCAGTCCCTCGCGCTCGTACTCCTCAACGGCCCAGCCGGCCGCCATGTGAGACGCCGGATCCGGAAGCTGCTGGAACTTGCGCGCGAACTCGTGTACCTGGCTGGAAAACGACGCTTGTGTCTCCGAAGTGAGTTTCGACAGGGTGAAGTAGACAATGTCGATTTCGGTGAAGGGGGTGGAAAACTTGTTCACAGCGCCCGTTCCGGCTCCAAGGAGGTCGTGGAACGGTACGCGAATAAAGTTGACCGGCCCGCCTACGATGGGGTTGAATTTCTTCAAGTATGGCCCGTAGAGGTCGGCGGCCATGAACCTCTCGTGTTCGTCGATGCTGTTCCAATCTTGAAAATGGTCAAGCTCGCTTTTAGCACAGCACGCACATATTGACGAGGATAGAAAGATCAGTGGTTGAACCCACTGAAAGGCCGACACAGCACATCACCGATCCTACCTACCGACGCAAACCACTAGCATATGGGGCTCTGTTTCCACCATCCCCCACCATTGTCGCTGGAAGCCCGGCTGCTGGGATTGGGTGGTCAAGGCTTGGGAGAGGGTATTGGCGGCTTCACTGTCTTTGACCCGGGGGTCGGCGTCTTGGGTGAGGGTGATGAAGGCGATTTCGGTGCATTGTGTGGACATCGTTGGGCTCTGTGTGAGGGGGTGTTTGTAGAAGCTGATCTATGGATTACGATGAAGGTTTTTTTTTTTTTTTGAAAATTAGATGGGAGCAAAAAGGATCGAGAATTGTTGCAGATGTGGGTGACGGATGGTTTGTGGCTACCTTACTGAAAAATCTGACTATATACAAGCGATAGGGCTGAGTAGTGCCAAATTCCAACAAGAATCACTTCCACAAAATCATCGACAATGCAGATTGATGGGCCTTGCGTTCAATGTGATATCCCGAGTAGCTTTTGAACCCAACAGGACATCTCTGCGGTCTGCTATATCACTAGTAACATCCTCGATCCCTGATAGCGCTGGCCTCATGGTGGAGAGTGTTTTTATTCTAGTTTTCTCAACCCGTGCCGCTAATACTGCTGCAGCGTACAATAGCTGTTCCGAGGTTTTCCGTTTTCCGTTTTCCGATTGAAATAGCTAGTGAAAAAAATGTAACGACCGGGCCTGCCACTACTTCGTTTAGCTAGAAGTAGAGAAATGTTACTATCATGTTTGGATCATGTTGTTGTTGTTGTTGTAATACTATCATTATTATTGGCGACGCTAAGATCTTGACGGGTAGAGCCCACTCCCGCTCGGACTCGGCATGGCCGCAGCTACCTTAAGCGGAAGGCTATGGGATGCTGGAACTGTAGTGGTACGGTTCTAATAATCAGTACCGTCTTGAGACCGTAGATAATTAATTACGGTAATTAGACCTATAATTCAGCTATACGTAACAAGCTCCTCCATCTACAGGTAGCTTAGCACGATTTTGAATACTTAAAGCATCATTTCTGCACAGGCTGCTTAGGTCGCAAGTCGGCAAAATTGGAATGCCCAGGAACTTTTTTGTAAAGTAAAGTAATTTTTATCTTAAGGTAGATTTTCAAAAGGAACTAATAGCAAAGGCTCAGCCCGTGCTGGCCGACTAGTTTTAAATCCACACCTCTGAGGAAAGCCCACGGTACGTACCTTGTGAGCACCCGTGTGCTAAATGTCCCGGGGGGATACCCCCGCAAGTCCCCCGCAGTAGTGGCAGACGCAGACCCTGGAAAGGACCCTTGAGCGCAGATCGCTCAATATGGCAGTAGGCATGGATCAAGGCTACTTTTAAGACCTAAACTTAACTCATCCTCCTACAAGTACACCTGTCAAAAACAAACTGAACCCAGTTCTCCAACCTTCCATGCGCTTTCGGCCCTTTCCTCAGATGTCGACCCGACTATTACCCCGGGTGAGTCGCTTATGCTTGGGATATGTCTAACCAGGATGAACTAATTCCTACCCCGGCCAGACTGTGTCCCCACCCCGACTAAAGTAGAGTAATGGCGTAACGACAGCGCCAAGTACGGAGACTCACAGTACATCAATGGCACCATCCCAGAACGACTGCCTTTTGCCAAAAGTCTCGTCGACAGCCTGGAGAAGTATGGATTCGTCAAGCTCAGAAACCATGGAATCCCAGACGAGCAGGTGAAGCAATTGTTCCAAATGGTAAGCGTGTCCCATCAAGCCGAAACGCTGGAGGAAGATAGCAAGGGGAGAAAGCTCACGTGGAGCTTTGTTGATTTTTCGCCTTGAATAGATTGATCGCTTCTTCAACTTACCCCTCGAGACGCGGAAACGGCTCGAAATGGAGCATGTCGCTGGCCCGCAGCGAGGTTACCAGTCGTTCGGGGTGGAGAAGACGGCCTGGCTCCGTGATCTCCATCAGGACGTTGAACATTTTGCGCCAGGGGAGCAAGAGGAGAGAGAGACGATGGGGGACGAGAAGGTCTTTTTTCCCTTTTTGTTTGTGTCGGACGAGTGCCCCGCTAAATATGGAGAGATGAGGTATCTCGACTACTGTAACATGCTGGTTCAGGGGAACTGCCTCAATCGGGGTTCTACGGAGGCCCGGGCTGTGGAGAATGGCCAGTCTTTAGTTGTTTGATGGAACTTTTTTTGATTGGCGGTATGAGTAAGCCGACAGGACAGATAGTCTTTTTAAACCACGCTACGTATGTTCACTATCATTCATCAGAGTCATAATCAGTGCTTATTAATATCCTCCCAGCAGCTTGGTGAAGGAGTTGACCGCGTGACATGCCACTCAAAAGACAGCAACTACGTTTGTTTATATCTCTCAGAGTCTCCATCCATCCATCATCATCTTGGAATCCCGCACTTTTGCCTCGTGATGGATCCGATCCACCTCGTCCACGGTCATTCATAGCCCGAACGCCAATCATCTAGGCACCAGTCTCATCATCCGTCTTCTTCTTATCATCCCGTCTCGAGCTTTGCGTGAAAAGAAACTGCACACGGCGCGCTCAGTACCTTTTCCCCCATCGCGACTGTATCGGGACCGGAGCACTTACCGTGAGGACGGCGGCGGAGAAACACAATCCCGCAAGCAGACCAACGGCAACCGCCCAATTGGTCCCTTCATACAGCGCTCCGCTGACCAGGGGACCGATCACGACGCCGGCTCCAAAGGTAGCGTCCACCAGCGCATAAGCTTCCGTGAAGGCGGTGGCGTCTCTAAAGAGATCAGGCTTCTCCTTCTCGACCACTTCGACCGCAAAGGTCATATCCGTGACCAGTGGAGTAAGGAAACAATTCATACCCGTACCTACGCCGACTCATGTAAACAGCCGACAAGCAGAGTGAGGCGGTCAGTGTTCGGGTGAAGGAGACTCACCAACCAAGACCAGCAGCGCAATGGCCAGAACCGTGTCGGGCCTGTTCGCATGCCTCACGAGTTCAACTTGGGTATGATGACTCGAGAGAATGACGAGGGAAGGAAACCGAAAGGCATGACGCCAGAGCGTCTTGCGGAGAAGTTTTGTCCTACGAAGTAGTCTACTTTGACTTGGTCCCGCCACCGAGGGGGTCCGGATTGCCGAACTGAGCATCATCTTATCGGAGTCGCCGCTCTGGCTTTACTTCAATGAGGCGTCTTACCGTAAACTCCCTCGCGTCTGTAATGTAAAAAACATGGCACTTTTCAATACAAGCACCAGTATCAATATCATCATCAAAGAGGTCCGACGTCGGAAGCGAGGTTTTGCCCAAGGTAAATTAGAAACGATGTACTCACAGCAGGAGTCCCCACTTGAAGCATATGCGCTGAAGAATAGACTTGTGAATAGTGCCGGGGGGTTGGATTTGGGGTTGGCATTGGCAGTGGGGGGTTGGTACTGTCCATGCTTTCCTAGGAGAATGTTGTGCCCCGATCCAGAGGGAGCACCGACATCCAAAATCGAAGCTATTGCTCACTCAACTCGTGCCATGAGTCTGCGAGGCTGTCTTGGAAGACCAGACGCTCGTGTTCACTGTACGGGTACAAGTACGGGTAGAACAACTTCATTCTTCTCGACAAGTTGCACGTGCCCAAGTCGCCTTCGACCTCCACTATGGCTCCCCACGCACAGGTCATCAGGAGTGCTATGCACAGTAGCGACACTCGCACGAAGGGGCATATCCACGTTCAAAGATCCACTGAGGGCAACGGAGACGTTGGCATCGCTCGGCGTCCCCAACCGAACTGGCACCCCCCAGACAAGGAACCTGAGGCGAGTAGCCGTTCTCAGGTCAAAGATCGGGTCCCATTCATTCCTGAGCGCTGCCGGCTTGCGACGACAACGGGCACGCATGAGGAGTCAGAGCTAATGCAGATCTTGAGGCCGGTTATTGATGGGGATCGCAGCAGCAACATAGGGTGGTCATCCAGTATTTCCGGCGAGCTTCTGCAAGCTGCCTGGGCAAATCTGTTACGCATCTACACTCGCTCTGATATCGTCTCGTGTGCCTTGCTCCTGGATCCTGATGGAACTGATCCAAACTGCGATTCAACGAGGCACGAAATGTTAGATAAGATCGGAGAAGCTCTCATGTGCCAGTATCATTATCCGGATCGCTTGCCGCGAGGCTGTGGTCCCGATGTATGTTGTCCGCTTACGCTCGAGGACATGGAAAGGACCGAATTGAACACGGCAGTGCGTCTCTCATTCTGTGATGGAAGCATATCCGTATCGAGGAGAAAAGCGTTTCCCTTGTCAACGCAGTTCAATGTTCAGGAGCTTGCATATCGTGTACGTACAATCCCAATTGCATGTTCCTGTTGCAGGTATTTTCCCCAATTACTGCACCCACACTTCGCCTACACCCGTATCATTTAAGCCTGGTTGGATCTTTCCATCTAGACAAGAAGATGGACATGTAGGGGGGATTACTTGTCTGAGCCGTCGGAATCCATGAGCAGTTTCCGAAGCATTATAGTATCCATTACTGATGTTTCATATCGTAGTTTGACCTTTTCTTGGACTCAACACAACCCAGTTCGCTTCGCGATATTTCGATCAGGTATCGCTGCTCCAGGATACCGGAAAAGTAGGCAGAAGCCATTGCACTAACCTTTCGAGGCATTGTAACACACATGATCTCAAACAATGCCAGTCTGCCAGTTGAACTTAATGACCCTAGTGAAGAGGACAAGCGCACGCTTCTTTCTTGGAACGTAAAGGAGTTGTACACTAATAATGGCTGCGTGCATTAAGCTATAGGGACCGTAGCGGTTTCCATGCCAGAAAGCCAAGCCATCTGCGCCTGGGATGGGTCCTTGACCTACTCCAGATTAGATGCGCTTTCGTTGTCGTTTGCGCGGCACCTCTTGAGGGTTGGGATCCGCCCTGGAAGTATTGTGCCGTTTGCATTAGAAAAAGGCTTGTGGGCAGTAGTGACTCTCCTTGGCATCTTGAAGGCAGGTTGCGCCTTTGTGCCACTTGACCCAGCAGATCCTAAAGCGCGCCTGCGAGAGACTCTCAACAGCACCGAAGCTAGTGCTATTGTAACCTCATCAACCTTCGAGCAACAGTTCAGCAGTTTCGGGAAGCAGATTGTACTCGTCCCTCCTCCGACCGGAGCCCTACAGGAAAACAAAAATGGTTTCATGCTCGGTTGCCAACCGTCCAAAGTTCTGATCCAGTTTTTGTTCTTTCCACATCAGGTTCCACTGGGCGGCCAAAGGGTATAGTTCATGAACATAGAGCGATCTGCACGCACGCCATGTCGCACGGCGAGGCAATGGGATATCATAGCGCCCGTGTCCTACAATTCGCCGCGTTCACATTCGACGTTGCCATCATCGACATCTTCACCACTTTGATGTTCGGCGGCTGTGTGTGCATACCATCGGAAGAAGACCGTATGACCAACATCACCCATGTCATGCGGTCTATGCAGGTCAACTATGCGCTGTTCACTCCTTCTTTTGCAAGTCTGATTCAACCGCAGGAGGTGCCCTGCCTAAAGACTTTTGCCCTGGCTGGGGAGTGTCTTACACAAGACATCATCCAGCGGTGGGGTGGCAAGGTTAGAATTATAAACGCTTATGGGCCAGCCGAAGTTGGGATTTTCATGGTTATGGATGTAGACCCCGCGCGCACGCGTGCAGAGACCATCGGATACCCACTGCGAAATTCCTCGTGCTGGCTGGTCGATCCGAAGGACCACAACCATCTCGTCCCGATTGGAGCTGTTGGTGAATCAGTAGTGGCAAGCTCAAGCTTGGCACGAGGTTATCTCAAAGATGAGGCGAAGACTAATTCCTCGTTCATTCCCAAGCCTTCTTGGGCCGTTGCCATGGGTGTCACGAGCAGCCGATTCTATAAGACTGGAGATTTGTGTAGGCACAACATTGAGCTGTTTGACGGCTCATATGACTTCGTCTGCAGGAAGGATACGCAGGTTAAATTCCACGGTCAACGAATTGAATTGGGGGAAGTTGAGCATCATCTGGCAGGTATTCCCGGAATTGTTGTGTCCATGGTGGCTCTACCAGAGCGCGGTTGCTTCAAAGGGAAGTTAGTGGCTGTGATGCAGATGTGTAGGGCTTCTCCATCACCTCGGATTTCCAAGGAGCCGATAGAGCTCGCTGTTGGCCATCCTTTGCCGCCGCTCGACAAGGTAAAGAATGGTCTTGCACGACACCTTTCGAGACACATGGTTCCAGCCGAATTTATATTTATCACGAACCTGCCCTTCCTTTCATCTTGCAAGGTTGACCGAAAACTAGTAGGGATGTGGCTAGAAGGTTTGACCTCGAGGCCTCTCGAATCTTACGCATCAGAAACTTCGCGGATTACCATAGGCACAAGGTCCAATGCAACATCCCCACTGACAGAGAGCACTGCGGCCACTACCAGAGCCAAGATCGCAAATCTAAAGGGCCAGACCAACGGGTATCAGGCGCTTGAGCACCAGGATTATCTGCTTCAAGCTGCAGGGCTTGACTCGATTCAGGTTGTCTCCCTCTCTATGTTCCTGCGCAAAACCTTTGGGGTCAAGCTTCCGATGCAGAAACTGCTAGACTCCCGAACGACAATCTGGGACCTGGCCAATGGGATTGATGGCCAAAACCATTGCTCCTCTCAGTCACTCCATTTGCTCAACGACACCGGTTTGGTTCATAGAGATGGTGTGGTAGAAGGTATTGACCTCTTGGAGGAGAAGAGGCTGTGCTGTTCAAGGCTGTTTGCCGACTTGGATTCTCTGGAAGATCCGAAGACACCTCCTCAAAAGTCTATGGCTGCGATTCGCAATGTATTCCTCACAGGTGCCACCGGCTACCTGGGTCTGCGTATTGTCCGGCACATCCTAGTGTCGAGACCGGAGCTCCACATCTTTACCTTGGTGCGCTACTCGACCAGATCCGAAGGCTTGGCGCGCATTATATATGGCGCCGGTCAAACTGGAGGTTGGTGGCAAGAATGCTATGCAAGTAGAACACATGTGTGGCCGGGTGACCTGCTGAAACAGAATCTTGGGTTGGAAGATGAACACCTGCAGCAATTGCAAGGCACGAGTCTACAACAGGAGTCCCACATCCACATAATCCTCCACAACGGAGCCAGGGTCCACTATAAACTGAATTACGAGACCCTCAAAGCCGTAAATGTACTCCCGACGCTGGAACTTCTCAATATGACGGCTACTGCAGCGAACATCTCGACATTTGTATATGTGTCCGGTGGGCGTAGGCCCTGTAGTTCTCCAGAAGACGATGAAGCTGCAGAAGCGGTAGAAGCTGCCGAAGTAGCCCAAGCGAATGGATACGTGCAAACAAAACTCTTGTCTGAGTGGATGGTCAGAGCATGCTCGTTTCACGCTCGGTTCAAGGGCAGGTGAATGCGTATCATTAGACCAGGTTACATCATTGGACCTCCCAACAATGCTGTGCCGAACCAGACAGACTTCTTTTGGAGGCTCGTGGCTGGATGATTGGAGATAGGCGCTTACAATGCTGACGAGGCTCATCATTGGCTCTTCATCTCCGATGCCGAGCACGTTGCTCAAGTCGCAACGGATGGCGCTCTGAGTGAGTTGCAGCAGAGTGAGTCCCAAGGTGAGGGTGTTGTGGCCTCACACATCGTCGAAGGCCTTCCATTCGAAGACTTATGGCCTCTTCTCAAGAGTGACCACGGTTATAAGCTGGAGCCACTTCCCCAAGACCAGTGGCTGAGAAGGTTGGAACAAGCGATCATGGCGAAACAAGAGGCCCACCCACTCTTTCAATTCGCTGAAAACCTATTCGAAGAGGCCATTGATCTTGGAAGCCCCAACATTCCAGAGCCAGAGCGGCTGCAGAACATCCAGTCCTGCATGCGAAGTGCATTGTTCCCCGCACCACCTTACTTCTCTGTGTCTTGACAGGATTAGATGTCTATGTTGTACTCGAACCTCATATAGAATAAATAAGGAAATAGAAGAAAGTTGGTTGAAGCTGTAAGTAATAGCGAAACACTTGTTATCGACCTAAGGTCTGCTTAGACACTGGTGTGGGGGCGGCTAGATTCTACTGAGCAGTGCCGGTCAAACCCTAACCCTATATTGAAATAAAGCCTTCATATAGTGAGAGTATGTATATATGAGTTAAAGCCTACTTTATATGCCACAGATTGTCTACTCGAGCCATTGCACAGAGTTCGCTAGCTAACACTAGAGGCGAAAACCTCAGTGCTCGGGTAATGTCACCCTGGAATCTCGCAACAGGCACTCCGCTTTGATCTGATACTCGCAAAAAATATTGATTGCCTAGAAGGATTCGTGTCAGCAGGCTGAAGTTTCGGGATTTTGAGTGATAGGTTGATGTACCTCTTGCGTCTTCCATTCACCTTTGCCGCCGTAACTTCTGGCAAACGCTTCACGGAATGTCCTCTCATCGTTGATGAAGCTGTGTACCTCTGTCTTTTCCTCCGATCCCTTGTTCTTTGGGCTGAAGATTGAAGAGTCTGTCACGCTGGCCTCCAGCCCTTCTGTTTTTGATAGCGTCCGTAAAAGATCTGGAGCAATAGTCATAGAATCGACTCCAGCAAGTTTCTTCGCTTCGCCTACGTCGAGCAAACCAGCCGCTTTTACCCTAGTAACACACTTCTGTTTGTTATAGTAATTTTGAGCCTCCAAGCAGAGATCGAGGTTGGGGCCTCCGTCATCATAACTGTTCTTGTGAGCTTTGATCATCCAAGTTTCAATGTCTCCCATTGGTGTCACATACGTTGAATCAAAGAAAGCTTTGAGCTCGTGCACAAATGGTGCAATGTATGCACAGCCAACTTCGCCAGCCAGGATCGCTTGCTCCATCGTAAATAGCGTGGTCGCAAGAGTACTGATTCCCAAAGCGGTCAACTCTCTGCAGGCTTGGAGACCCTCCCATGTAGCTACAACTTTAACACAAAGCCTGGACATGTCGAAATCGGGTCCAAGTCGACGGCACAAACTCGCAATACCTGCGTCTCGGATTCAGTGGAGTGGTACACGAGGGTAGGTGTCACTGGAAACGCACGCTTGGAATTTTCTACGATCTCCGAGGTCGATGTAAGCGTTGGATTGGACATGACGTGAATGGCTCCAGTGATAAGAGGTGCAAGCGTCAGAGACAAGCTGACCATCTGTAGCGAGTATTAAAAGATGTGGCCGCTATTGCCTTTTGTGTTGGGCTAGAAGACACTGACAGCTACTTCAACGGCCAGCTGCTCGTACTTGACTCCGGGGTACTCATTCTGGAGTTGTTGTCCCAGGGTGGCGGACTTCTCAAGTACTGCCTTGCGATGGGGAACAAGGAGCTCGAGATATGAATCGGCCTGGGCCTCTGCGTTAGCTGACTGGAAATTCGCGTGACTTAAGATTCTGAACCCGTACCTGGTTTGAGGTGCAATCCACGAAAGGTCCTAGCTCTGTGGCGACTATGGAAATGCCCCCAGTGTCAGTCTCAAAGAGCTTAAGGCGACTGGGGCCAACAAGTAGCTTACGCTGTAGATCAAGGCTGTCGCAATCAACTTGGCTTTTCGAACGCAGGTGCTTGAGTAAGTTTACAGTTTCAGGATAGGAGCCCATCTTGGTAGCTGGGTGTTGAAGGTACGAGTCTCGATTATCCCTAGAGTTGAGGAGATTAAGCGCTCGATATATTCCTGTCGATGCTTGCAACGGCTCTTTATTACACAGGGCGATGCGGGCCTAACATTATATTATTCGCCTTGCCTTGCTGTTAACAGTCCACGCGTTTTTATATTAGCCAAATGTACCCCGCAAAGCTCAGTCGTTACGAAAATGAAGAATTCCGTGTGGAGCGCGGGGCCGCCCCAGCGCTTCCCAGCTCATGCAGTGTGCCGATCAACGATACGGGTACAAGTAGCAGGCTTTCGAGCGGCTAACTTGAGGTTAAGGTAGCTTGCATTTCAAACTAAGGTAACTTTCGTAATGTATGAACGCAGTCGATCGACTCAGTCTTTATTCGGCTTGCCTTGCATCAGCTTGCATTGGTGCATGACTGATAATTTAGAAGATATGCACATTCACGAGGGTCGCAGTCTCCGCCGTAGACCTATGCGTTGATGTCAAGCCTGTCGAAATATTAAGCTAAAATCCTCGGACATAAGAAAATTGAAATCCATCCTGCCTGAGAGGGTTGTATCAACTCCAATGCCATTGCTCTTATCCTCAAAGGGGTCACTGAACCCCTGATTTCGCTTATTGAATTTGCTGCTCGTTGATGAATCGATCAATTGCCATCACCATCCAAAAAAAACACTTGCACCTGCTCATGATACTCATTCTTCTAGCGCTTCGGGTTAGTTCGTTCGTAGTAGCGAAGATGTTCTGTGGACAAAGTGGCCTTGAGATCGTCCAAGCCGATATGCTAATTCTGGCACCTGGGGAGAACAGAGTGCCTGAAAGAAAATAAAATTTCAGCAAGCGGAAGAAGTAGCTAGGACGATGCAGAAAATGAGTGTAGTGAGTGGCGCTCTCTCTCAACACAACGTAGACGGTACCGTAGGCCGTTAAGCAAGAGACTTCATGTTAGCATCCGAATCCAGAAAAGCACGTTCTGATCTCAGGATCAAGAAGGACCTGTGGTGTCTTCAAAAGTTTTTAGACATGTTGAGGAGGAAGTGCCCCATGAATCTCCTTGTTGGCATCGACCGGCTTCGTCCCTTCCATAATCTTCTCGAGAAGGTAGACGGCGGTTTTTGCGAAACCGACCGCCAAATTCCAACCTGATCCTCCATGGCCATAGTTGTCGACCAGGTGCAGGTCCGATTTGTCATCGGCTCTCACCTTTGCATTCTTGGTGCTGAAAGGCCTGAGCCCCTGCGCAAAGGGTATTCGATTATGGAATGTGCGTCATTGAGCGACGGGAGGAAGCCCCTCGCTCTCTTCCACATAATCTCAACGTTGGGGGAGTCAGCCGCCAGATCGAATTGATTGTTGTGATTCTGAATGATGGAGCCAACATCAACAAGCACGTCCTTACGCGGCACGAGAAAATCCATTTTTGTGGGCTCGTTGGTACCTGAATCACATTGGGCAGGCACAAGGTATGCCTCGTCGATATCCTCTCGACCACATTGCAAGCCAGGTCATACCGGCCAAGTTCGGCCACGAGCATTGTTAGTGATCTATGGGCGACATTCTGATTGATCTATGTAGTTCTATAGCCGTTCAGTGTGGGGGTATAGGCGAAGGGAATGTTTTCTGGTCAGCTAAACAATACCACCACAACAGTGCTGTCCCATCTAAGTAGGGCAAAGTACTCACAGTCCCTCGTGAAGTCTAGAGCTAGTGATTTAAAATGAGGGAAATGGGCGCGGCCATGATCGCTATCTGCCTTTCAACGCTTCTACCCATCTTCCAAAACTGGTCGCTCGAGAGCATTGTCAGGAGTATTCGTTCAGCTATCTCCCTTCGATCCGTTGGACCTGGTCACAAGTCGCCCCTCACTGCTATAGGAATTGCGGCGAGGTCTGAGTCCGAGACTGCCATCACGGGACCTCAACGACCAGGCCTGGAATACTGTGACCAGGGTAGCTTGGACGTGGAAATTCATGCAGTGGGTGAGATAGCGGGAAAGAAGGCACCAACGACCCGGGTATAATGAAGGAGACTCAGGTCCTACACAATTCTGAGATTGTCTAAGAAGACTTGCCTTCTTCTAAAAAATACGGAAACTGGAGAGGATGATTGACGACACTTGCTATGTTATCAGTATATCAGACACTTGCAGCCCAAAAGATCACTGCACGTCCTTCTTTCGGTTCAAGTATGGGGTAGAATTCTAGCCTCACAAGTGGGTTAGGGTTGCAGCTCAGTTCACAGCTTGATAACCACTGGGCGATAGAACATGGAAACGATGCGAAAATCAACAGACACGAAGTCGTACTTAAGACTCAAAAGCAAACCAATGCTTTGAAAGGTTGATTTCCTGTCCTTAAACCGGCTTCGCGCTATAATCTAGCGGGCTTGGCAGTACATTGTCTGTTTACTTCTTGCCAATTCGGGCTCCGACGACAAGGAAAAAAGATATTTGCCCTTCATTCATTTTGAATAGGATCCAAGCAACTTATCACATATCTGAAAACGATCATCGACGTGAGCGCCAGGATCAACATGGTATACCAACCAATCCCTCAACCTACCAAACATCAACTAACACAACCAAACCACCCCCAGTCCCTCCCAGCAACCTACAAACCCTCCCCCCTCTCCTACGGCTCCCCGCGCACCTCCCCCTTCCGCCGCCCCGAATCCCCCTCCACCCCCTCCCCCGCCTCAAACCACCCCACAACACCCACCGCAACGTCCCCAACAAAAAACCCCTTCATAACCACCACCCCCTCCTCCAAACTCCAAAATGCCCTCGCCACACCTCCCTCCGCCTCCGGAAGCTGGACGCCCCGCGCCCCGCTCACACCGTCCTTGACGACCACAACACGAGAACCACCCCTCTCTCCGACCCGCACCTCCAGCGCCGCGACCACGATCGCCGCGAAGGGACCGCATGCGACGGCAAAGCCGATGATGGGGGGGAGTAGTGATGCGCTGTCGAAGCTGCCCGCGGCGCAAGTGCGCGAGATGCGCGAGGGGTTCCAGATACTGGATCGGGATAACGACGGCTTGGTGAACCGGGAGGACGTGGTGGATATGCTTACGAATCTCGGTGCGTTGTTCGTTTTACAGCTACAAGACATGACCCGCTGATTCATACATACATGCTTACTTATACGTACGATGACAGGCCAAGACGCATCCACAACAACAACAACAGCGCGATTCTTCCCTCCCGGATCACCGCAAACGCTCCCTCTCCCCACCTTCCTCTCGACTCTATCATCTCTCCTCGCGCCCTTATCCTCACAGACGGAATTGATAAACGCCTTTGCCGCATTCGACGATCACGACAGTGGAGAGATAGACGTAGGGGAGTTGAAAGACGCGCTGCTGCACACTGCGCCCGATGCGGGCGAGACGGGTGTCGATGCGAGGGAGATTGAGGAGGTGCTGGGTGGGTTTGTGGGGAGGAGGGCGTTTGGGAAGGAGATGAAAGGTAGTGGCGGCGGCGGTGGTAGCAGGGGAGAAGTGTTCCGGTATCGAGAGTGGGTTGGGGGCTTGATGGGTGGTGAGGATAAGAAGGATGGGGAGAAGTGAGGGCTGTATGACAGGATTGCGATGACGGGTTGAGAGCTAGTAGTATTACGTATAATCTAACAGAGCTATAGCACATGTGCAACTTCTATCATAACAAATAAAGACCAGCCAAAGGTATGCCGCCAAATGCTCATGCAAGGAAGCAAAGCCCAGCCACGTACTCGTACATAGCAATACTCTTGCCATCAAACTGACCCGTCAGCCTAAAAGATCCCAACCGCGTTAATTCGACGCCCTCAGGAGCCTCTTCACCGCTGAAGTGCTTGGCTTCTGCGACTCCCTGTTGCCCGGCACGTTTTCTTTCTTGATCTCGACCTGTTGTTCTCTTCCACCGTCCAACTCTTGGACCTCATCCTTGCTCCCGCCCTCCTTGCAGCTCTCTTTTCTCTTCTCGAGGCCAGCGAGGAACTTTTCCAAATCCCTATGCTTGGCATCAAACTCCGCCATGCAAACCCCACAGATTCTCAGTGCGCACCATATGCATTTCCATCTCGCTTCGCCTTCTGTCTCTCCGCACGTCATGCAAGGCACTGGATTAAACTTGTTCCTCGACAGCAAGACGCGTCTGTGCGATTGGTAGCACTTGTGGTGGATGATTGTCAGTGGTGGTGCCGGCACTGGAATGGGACCGTCCGGAAACGTTTTGGATAGGTGGATGAAGGCTGGTACTGCTGAATTCTGAGACTTAAAGGACGGGGCTCGTGAAGAAGCCGATGAGAGCTGAGAAGTAGATAGCGGAGGAGAGAGCAGAGGTGGTGAGAGGAAGCCTGGCGATAGCGTCTCACGCTGTTGTACCTGGATCGTGGGCGTTGTGTTGCTAGAAGATGGCACGATGGTGGTGACGGGGCGGGTTATCTCTGGAAGAATGCTGGGTCGACGGCGCGGTTCTGTAAGCGTACTTGATCTGTGTTGTAGATTTCGGTGTTGAGGGTCAGGCGTCTCGAAGTGGGAGCTGTCGAGATGGAGTACGGTCAATGAAGAGCGCCGCCGGGGTACATTCACTATGACAGAGGATCCTCGGGCTGAAAAGGTCGCCGGTTTTTGTGATCCAGTAGACGCCTTCTGATGCGAGGGTCCAGGAGCTTCTTCTGCGTCTTTCGTTTTCGCTGAGCTCTGTTTGCCCTCGGGTGAAACAGGTTTCCTGCGCAACGTCGACGCTTTGTTGCCCATACTCTTCCGCTGTACAGGGGAGCTTGTGTCGAGTAGTTGAAATGCACGATGCTTGGCCGGCGACGGCGTTGTTGCATAAGTAGAATCACTCGAGATGCCACTCTTGTCAATAGGCAATGACTCGATGCTGGAACCGCGAGACTGTTGCAACCCAGACTCTGACGGTAATAGAGACTCTGGGTCTTTAGCAGTCCTTGAGTACCTCAGATCTCCATCTTTCGGCGGAGAGCAACCGTGAGAATATGGTTGCTGATATGTATTTGTGGGAAGTGTGCGAAGCGTCTGGCGTGACGAGGCTCTAGCCAGTCCTCTAATCGACGAGAAGCCGAAGGCACGGTGAGGATGCTGAGGTTTTGTTAGACTGGGTAGGGATCGATTGTTCGCTGGTCGGAACCAGCTCTGAGGCGACCGGCTCGGAGCAGGTTGGTTTGATGAAGGGGGAGGATCAGGTGTTTGCGGTGGCCGACGTTTCTGGAGGAGCGGAGACATATTCTTTCATGTTCATCGATATGAAAGAGCAAGTAGTCAATCGCTACTCGACTTGGGAATTGAAGTTAAAATTTCATGACGATGAACAATTAAATCTTGTTACGAGAGAGCAGTTACTTGCAAATTTTTGGGTAGGAGCGAAGCGAGAACACTGTCTCTCTCCGTCAAAGTCGATTAGGAAGATGATGTTGGTCCAAAAGAGAACTTGATTAGTGAAAAGACGCAGTGCTTGCAGGTTGTTTTGAGGATCATGTCACTTGATAATGGAGAATGGAATGTTTGAGGGAGGAGGCTACACCCAAGTCTTCGGCATGGGCAAAGAACACTTATGAGGTTCCTATCTCCAGCCATCCTAGTGTGAGACGGCGTTGGAACAGCATCCGATTCCTGATCTTCAATTAGTGTCTCAGACGATTCGTTCACGTAGATCACACAGGAGATAATGAAGATAGATTGCTTGCTTGACTTCTGCGAATGCCTACGACAAGAGCGGTAGCGCAGCTTGCACTCTACTCAGTGATTCCACACTGGACTCCTCTTGCCCGGACTCATCAGTGCAGCACCACCAACGACCGGACTCGATGGATCACGCTGACTACCAGAACTACCACTGCCGCTGCCTCCGCTCTGTTTCCTACCCCTCTCCCTAATCACTTCTACCGCCCTGGCCGGCATCGGTGGGGCTGGATCTTGGTCTTCGAAGTCAGCAGAGACGCCATTGCCAGGCAGCATGGAAATTGACCGTGGGCGGCTGTCACTGCTTCGGAAAGAGCCCGACTGGCTACGGATGCCGTTGGGTAGATCTGGAGAGCCAAAGGCTGGGAAGCGGAATGCTGGCGCACCAGTATGATGAGGTACCGTACCAGGAAGGTCACCTTCGGGAGTGATTGAACGTTCCCCGTCCAGTCCGCTCATCATTTGCTGCTCATGAAATGCGTTCTCGACTATCTGAGCTTGCTGCCAGGCTTGCTGAGTCACGTATCGACTCTCCTGTATAGTCCTTTGGCAGTACCCCATTTGCTCGAAGTGCCTGTTTTCGAACTGAAGGCGCTCCTCATCTTTTGCGGCTTGCTCGGAGTTCTTGCGCTGCCTTTCGTCAAGCCCCTGGCTTGTAGCTGATTCAAGTCTGTCGTGTTGATCGTTGAGCTTCGACCTTCGTGCAAGCAAGCGCTCCTTTTTCTGCGCTGTTGAAGTAGCCTCCGCGTGGACTGAAGATTTCTCCTGATGCGCAGATTCCTTGCAACGGAAGAGTGCATCTCTTGTGGCCGTTTGATGAGTCCTTGCCTCGTCCCAACCGATTTTCATTTCTTTAGATAATCCAATCTCATCTTCTGGAAGACAGCCCATTGACTCAATTTCTTCAGAAATAGACATGACTGATTCGTCCGCTTGCCGGGTATGCTGATTCCACTGCAAATGTCGATTCAGATGAGCTTTATCCTCACTCCCGAGTTTGGAAATCTTGGCACTGAAGACTTCGATATCCTTCTTGAAGGAGGCAGACGCTGCCTTGTTGTCCTTTTTACTTCTTTTCTGCCGAGCTTGAGACTCGCTTAGACTGGACTCGAATGCTGCGATTGAGTTCTTCAATGTTGTCGTAGGACTTGTAGGCGACGATGGGCGGTGTAATCTATGAGCAGGAATGGCTGACGATGCGTTAGAGTCTGATAATACATTAGTCAAGAAAATCTGCCAAAGTATCGTAAGCGTGGGTATACCGTTCTCAGCAGGGAGCGAGGGTGGTGTGGTGACTATCACAGAGTGCAGTACCGCATCATCCTCGCTCTGGACGAAGCTGCATTTGTAGCTGGAAGACGGCGAAAGTCCAAAAACTTCGCCAGTCCACTGCCCATCTGCGCTCTCGTCCGTTGCAGTCGGCTCGAACGTCGTCGATTTCCAGTCCGTGTCGTTAATGCGTACATAAAGAGGTTTTGAACGATCAATGCAGGCACTAGGGTGAATAATAGGGGTTTCCGGTCCGGAAGCACCTGGCCTGGACAGTGTGAAAAAGCTTGCGTTGAAGCGAAAGCTGGTGGGCAACACGTCCGAGATCCAAACACAACCATCTTCAGTAACAAATGGAGCGCTTCCGAGGTTTCTCGTATCAACCGCATTGGCCCCTGAGACTTCTGAGTGTGTATGCGACTGCTCGTACTCGCGCAATATGGTAATCTTGGTATGAGCGAATGCGGCCCAGAGGGGTTGCTGACTTCGGACATAGGTGCCCTGCTTTCGCTTCTTTTTGCCGCTTGAGATCTTGTCCCGTGCTTCCTTTGTGCCGGCCGACGGAACTTTGGAAACCGAATCAGAAGCGACGGAATTGCCCTGAAAACTGGGCTCAGAAGATGCGATTACAGAGGGACGGACTGGCGAGCCTGCTATTGCCTCGGGATCCATTTTCTTGTTGGCAGAGACTGGTTGAGAGTATTCCCGCTTCTGTATCCATCTCCTAGCAATGTGAACCAATCCTTGAACTAATATGTGAAGCGCAATCAGGATACGAAACCAGCCCGCTGGCGAACGAGTTGGTGTGGAAACATCCTTGGAGAAAAACGTGGGACTTTTCGATACGTAGGGTATGGAAGATAGGATGGCGGACCAGTCATAGCCGAATATTCGTTTCGGTGTCCATTGATGGCGGGCCACATGACTGACTGTTACTATGCCCATGCAGAGCAGAGTACGATCCGAGCCCTTGTTTTTGCTGGCATTGCCGCCCCCTAACTGTGTCGCTACCACGGCTTGTGCCAATTCGATGCAAAGATTTTGCATTGGAGCCCATATTACCAGCCATAGAATCAAGCCGAGAACATCCGTTACGATAATTGTGGCCAGCGAAGGGGTGCCTCCTGAACCTTGGAAAATATCGGCAACGCTGGTTGGTATCGATGACGAGCCAGTTGGAGTGATGAATGTTAGCACGGCAAACAGAGCATTGGTGACAGTCAACATCGTTGGAGGCAGGGAGAGGAGGAAGATGAGAATCGCAAGGGTGTCGCCAAGTGGACAGGATCTAAGGATTGTGAGAGCGAGATGCCATATGCTGCTGTCGTGGACCATGGGATTCTTGGCGGCATTCACGTCGATCTTGCGGTGTGCGTGCTCGACGGAGCCGTTGGCATAGTTGATTCCACTTGACAGTGATTCTAAAGAGTCGGGCAACCCCTGTGAAGGTCTTCTCTCGTTATCTTCCGCGGGTTGAAAACTACCTTGGATATTTGAGGACTCATCGTTCGTGCGTGAGTCAGGCAGCCGCGTTGTCGTGCGAGCAGTAGGAGAGGGTGAGGTTGGCAGGACCCTCGAATGGGAGGACCCATCGGCGCTCGGATTGAGATGACCATTCGACTTCTGCTTGGTTATTCTCTTGCCTGGGGCGACGACGCCGTTCTCATGGCGGGTGTTGTGCTGATTTAAACCTCGTGCTTTGTTTCCTGCTCGTGGCATGAAGAGGCTCTTCCTCGAGCTCAGTCAGATGCGCTGAGGCCCTTCATCGACTGTAGAAGCAAAGTGTAAAGACTGCGCAGTTTTTAAGAAGCAAGATTGACGAGGCCAGCTGCCAGTCTGGTTGTTGTGATGGTGGTTGGGAGGTGCGATGGGCGAAGCTTTGTGTTCCGGAGACCGCGGACGATCACTGCAAGCGCTTTTCTACTAGAACTAAACCTTTTATTTCCGCTTAAGTAAAGTAGTATCCAAGCTCACAAGTCTGCGTGAGAATTATTCTCTTCAATGAATTTCACTTGGGATCTCAGTCACTTTATCTATCATATGGGACATTCAGAATCATATTTGTGGGATACGTGTGATTTCCATCAAATATGAGGCGGTGTATGCACCGTCCAGGCGTGCCAGGCCATCTCCGGCGGCGTGCAGGCAAAGGGTCAGTAGGACTTTTAGGCAAGTTATGCGCATAAGCTGTCCTTACGATGTACTTTATGTTATTGATAGTCGACCTTGTCTCCTGTACTGACGTTAAATATCAAGCTCGGAACAATTCGAAGCTCTGCAACGGCCATTCTGTCAGACAACTGATCTATCCTTCGCCTGCTCATTGGGTCAATCGACTATACTAAGTAGATACTTTACATGTAGGAAAATTTTAGGATAGACGCCAGTCAGAGCGCATTGAAAAAAAGTCTAATTAAAGTATGTTATGGTTAACCATGATGAGGCTCTTAGCAAGTTAGCATAGTCGCGGCTCTACCTCCTTCCCCACGGGCCACCGCTAGAAATACTGGTCATAGCCGACTCATCCTCTTCCCACCAAGCTTGCCGAGCGTACTATTTATCGGACCCTTCTCCATCTCCAAGTATTTCTGCTGCGAAGAGCTGCGTTTGCGCACCTCCTTTTGCACACCTCTGCTTTCAATGTACAAATGCTCCCGCTCCTTATCGTGCATAATATGCCAACTCGCACTGAACTGCTCTTTTTCGAGGCCACCTCCACAGCTGCCGTCAAGCACTGCGCTTGGTGGCGAGTTAATGGATAGAGAGAACAAATTTTGCGGCTCAATGAAGTCGGTGATGTGGCTGCCACTGATAGCAAAGTACATCAAGCAGAAGACGTTGGTCACGAAGACAGCTACGAGCACAACATAGAATATCTTTTGCCAGGAATGCTGGCCGCCCGACATGTACTCTTGTGTTCGGAGTGTGGCGTTGAAAGCTTGATACTGCGGGTCACTTAGGGTAGGTGTCGTGTAGTTCCAGTCTAGCAAAATTCTGGGTCAGCATTCTATCCCTAGATTTTAATCGTAGTAGTAAGACATGTTTAGGGGGTGAAAAGGGTAACAAGAGGGGTTTGCTGCCGCGGCATGTCTCGCGGCTTGGAGAGTAGTCTTGAAGTAGTAGAAGATTTCTGGAAAAAGCCTTACAGTGGACGAAAGGTGAACCCTGGGAAGATAAAACAAGCGTGCAGCCTGCTAGCACGGCGAGTGCTTCCGAGATGGATGGAAGATTGGGGTCGAGGGCGTTCGTCGTGGGTATGAACTGAGTGAGGAGCCGAGAGATGGCACTCTTTCCCTCTGTGATACCAGCATTTAAGCTCAACCCTAAGCCCCATTCCGAGGCAACGTCTTTTGTTGAATGGATGAGATATAGATTCAATCTATCTATCGAGGTAGTAACCTCGCTATATAGGCGTACGTACATTCCTACGTACAAAGAGGACAATACCAATCGTATTGACCTCTGAATCCGATCATTCCATTCCGGATGCATCCATACGGATGCAGTGAGGTGTGAAGAGTCCTTTGTCCAATATCTTTCCAATCTTTCTCCCATAAGCCGTTGGGAGCTGTTGGATTGGACTTGCTATACACAAGGGGGTGATCGCCGCAGTGCGAAGCCAATGATCCTCCACTCATACTGGCATTGTATTCCGTGAAACAATCTGGCGATTGTGCTGCGCGCATCGAGCACATTGTGTATGTGTCGTTTGCAGAGCTAGCGAGCAAATATATTGACTCATGACCATAGACACCTGAGGCATTGAGGACTGTGTCGTAGGGTTGCGGGAGATTGGGGAAGATTGGGTGAGTCTCGTTGTCGTCAAATCCAAAAAGATCGTCCACTACTGTAGTGACCAGTGAGCTGGGAGTCGTGAGATTGAAATCATTTGGCCAACTGGTCACGTTGACGCTGGTGCCATTGCGGTACTCTGGTGGCCATTCAGCGAAAACCATTGGAGCCATATCATCTCTTGACATATTCGCGCACATGACATTCATAACAGGCGAAGGAACCGAGGCCTGAACAGAGTACGTACCAAGTCCCTTGTGGTATATCAGATTAGCATGTTAATTCTCTGCTTGATTATTGACTTACATTGAGGTCCAATGGCTGCATGATGCCATTGATTGGATCCATCGCCGCTGCGACAACGCCAACATGCGGCATCACCATGGTGACATTATTGACAGTTCTCCCGTATCTCTCCGAAACAAGACTCATGTTTTGTACGTTTGTCCAGCTTCCTTTCAGAGTTGTATTGTCATAGAGCTAGGCAGGACTCGGAGTCAGCACGTTTGCTACAATGCACAAACTGACACTATACAGCAGCTCTGGCGTAGCATTTTTGTCCCAGGACGCTTCTTGCAATCTAAACCAAAAGAAAGATACGTACCATTCCCACTGCATCTGGCCGGTGTGTCATACTGTTGGAAATGTTCCCGGACTCGCTGTTCTCAACCCAAGTCGTCAAGTATTGCATATAGTTGTGATATGCTTGGCCTGAATGCTCTATCTGGATGCAAGTTGAGCCGTAGTAGTCAGGGTCCGCTCTCGGTTCAATAGGGGTATTGCAGTGGTCTTCAATGTAGTACTTGTTCGCAAATGATGCTGAGACTTTGCCGTACATTATACGATTTTCAGTCTCGCCAAACTTCAGTACTGGCGTCACTAAAGCATCTGATGCTGTGGTATAGACCGTAGCCATCAAAGCCACCAGCAGAGCAAATAGGCCCAATTTTGTAGCGGCAGCGTACCGTACAGATTCTCAGTGGCTGATTATCGTTCCGGGCTGCACGATCCACGATCTCATGGACATCTCTGCTACCGTGACACCTCTTGGCTGAAAGCGCGCTCTTTTACTCAGGACTTGCCCCACGAAAGTGACAAATACTGTAACGAAAGACAGCTCTATTGACTTCGCGAAAGCCGTGAACATGGTGGATGCAGTCGGGAAAGGCACTTTCTCACGTGAGACAGTATGACCATACTGTTGTTTTTTGATCGCAATGACGAGCCAAATGCCGGAAAATATTGTTGAGTAAATGGACAGTACAAGTATCGAGATCGCCAACCAACTGGCCCGTTTGTTCTCGGGCGGTTTCCTCATTCTGCATTCGAAGTCGGCCTCAGTGGGAGCGAAACTTTTTTGTAGGGGTTCATGATCAGAGTTCGCCGTGAATGGTTGGTACAATGAAAGGTCGGGGTCACCGAGAAAATCTGTCTCTTCATGCTCATCGTCACAGCGATCTTTCCTTGATCGATATTCCGACATTGACGAGAGCAATAGTTCAGGGGCTCCGGAATTACCTTCAAAAGCGACAGATTTTCTGGCAGTCGACATTCGTTTCTGTTCATCGAGACTTGAAATGCCTAGACCATGGCCTTCATGCTGTGATACACCGGCTGTATGGTCCGAGGAATCTTCTTCAACGACTGCTGAGTCCGCTCGACGATAACTGTGACGATGAAGGGGTGGGGAGGATGGAGAATTCACGAGTGTAGTGTTGGAATTGAGAGAGTAGTCTGACAGTTGTGAGCTTAGTGGTCGAAGGAGGCCATCAGCTTGATCGGAATCATGCTCCATGATGATTAGTTACTCATCAACAATAGGTAGTGGTAAGAGTAATGGCAAGGTTGTTTCTTTGGAGAGAAGGAATATATATGGTTATGTGGACCGTGAAAGGACGAGTAGGACAGCTAGGAAATTCGGTACTCGGTGTAAATCGGCAGATGCATCAAAGTCAGTTCTGCCGGAAAACGACATCTAGCTACCTCATATAACATTGAGACAAACAAGCGTAACACCCGATACAGTGCCGTAAACAAACTGGCACATGGTGCCAGTGCATTGAGGCTGTGGTAGTTCGATTTGAGTGAGTGCATTTTGCACACTCCAATGTCACCATTCATTCATTCATTCAATCGTGGATGGTGTATGTTGCATTCTACAGAAATAATCACCTCAGGCTCCGATCAGCCTTGTGTGCGACGGCAGCACACATCTAGATCCCGCCGCCATCATGACTCTGGGCTTTTTCTGAAACTTCGATTTCACCTTCTATGGTGTTTGATTCGGGTAAAAGCGCCTGGCGCCGCATTGAGGTGGGTGGGATCTGTAAGTCGCCAGCGAGGACTCCGAATTGGGGGTGAGGCTGAGCAGATCTTACGCGAGATACTCTATGGTGTTGGCTGATGTTTCGCATTCTGCAGTACATTGTCGGCAAATGCACCACCCGAGCAGCTGTTCATTAGCTGACATCGGAACTTTTGAAGAAAACGATTGGTCTTACACGATACTCCTCTTTGCAAAACCCTTGGCGGGAGCTCCCGTCTGGCAGCCGACCCCGCCATTTTTTGCTGGAACGACCGCCCAAGTAGAGCAGATGATATTTTCAACATGTAGGCGTTATAGTAGTCATTCCAGCTTTCTAATTGGGCTAGAATTGAAGTTATTCAACTAACGGTGTAGCATAAGCATATAAAGGGGTCCTCCCACCACATTTGTAGACTATATCGTTATCGCTATAGGTTCCCGCAAGTATCTCAGTTCGAAGAAGCCTTCAGCGAGAAAGAGACGTGCAAATATTATGCTAAACGGCCTTAATAAGGCTTCTTCATCGTCTCAAGCTCCGACTCTAAAAGTGCGAATATCTGCTACGCCTACCTTAAAGACACTCAGTCTAAGACTTATTATAACGTCTCGTAAGACGGCGACATTATTATTAAGACTTAATAAATCGAAGTCGTCTGAGCGACAGCGCTCTAAGTCAATAACTAACTCTCTTCTTAAGTTAATAAAATCGAGTTAATCGCTATCAAGTTAGCTATCTAAATCTTTAAATAGCATATCTTTATCGAAGTTCTCAGCTAGTAAACGATATTCTATTAATTTAAGGGCGATCTTTAATTAGATACTCGATAGCGAGAGTCTATCGCTAATAAGGCGATTAAAAAGTCTATACTTTCAGCGATCTTCATAGTTTAATTTTACTATTAGATTACGAGCATCGAAAGAAATCTCGTCTAATATCTAAATAGACTTCGAAAATAACTCGTAAATAATATTCGATAATAAGAAGAATAGAGAGGAGAGGAGACGTGAGTAGAAGGCTTCTAAGGCTTTTAATAGTTAGCGATCTTATTAGCAGTAGAAGAATAAGAAAATAATCAAATCAAAGACGAAAACGAAGCTATCTAATCCTCTTAAAGATATTATTAACGTCGAATCGCTTTGTGATAAAGAGATAGAACTTATATTATATAAGCTTAATGTGAAATTATTCTGAGAAAGCGAAAAGATCGTATTTAACATCGAGATTCAAAAGCGTGAGCTCGATGGCGAATATTCTTTAATCTACACACTATCAGTTAATTAAGATCGAAAGACACGCGAGCATATTATCTTTATGGGTCATATATTATATTATCGAGTCTCACTCGTTGCGATTTTATCTTATAACTCACTTACTACGATTAAATATAAGTATTTTAATATCGCGAAGACTGAGAATAGCGAATATCGCTAGGTCTTGAAAACGATTCTTTAAGAGTTACTGGATTAAAAGCATAAGAAAGAGCTTCAAATTGACCTAATATATTATTACGCTCGTAGCAAGTCTAAGGTTATTAAAAAAGAGCCTGCTATTATTAAAACAATATCTACAATAATCACTCACAGCGATAGAACTCAGGGTAGTAGAACTATAAGTATCACTAACGTTTCAATCAGCTCAAATCCCACTAAATAACTACTTAGCGCCCAGGCTATAAGCGCTAATATAGATAGTGACATAGCGACAGCTATCGCAACGAGGACGTGAAGGGAATAATACTATATTTAGATATATTACAAGCAGTATCTAATTCGGTTAATCTTCGAATATAGCTAATTTAAAGATATCTAAGGCCTTAATAATTAATCCTTCTTCAACTATTCAACTACTCACCCTCACTCACCCTCGACTAAGATACGTTTTCTTACTAATTAACCCTTCTAGTCACTAACTCCTTCTTTTTCTTTATTATTATTTAGAATAGCTAAAGATAGCATAGATTAAACAAGAGATGAGGCTACGTTGCGAGTATACATTACACTTCACCTTACTACTCTACGACACCGCATCCTCCTAAGTCAGTCTCGCGTGCTAAGATTCATTAATAAGTCGAATAAAGGCGTGTTTCTAACACAGTTCAGCCGTCCTAAAGCGCTATATATAAGAAATACAATCATAGAGCTTCATCATCACCTTTAAATTTTTTTTTAATAACTCAACTTCTAGAGATTCTATCAAATTAGCGACGCCTATAACGAGGAGGACTATCAGAATATGGGCTATCTTATTATAAACTACGTAGGAGATTCCTAGAATCTCTAACGCAAAGGCTCGTATGACTCATAGACGCCGATATGATAATATAGCGACGGCAACGACTAGTATCAAGTCCATAAAGTAGCTACATCAATATACAGTGGCAAAAGGACTATCTACGGCCTCAAAAATGACTACTCCTAGACGTATTTACAGCTATATATAGCGATTTACCTCCTGCTCCTTATGGGCGGTCGTCCCAGCAAAAAATAGCGGGGTGGGCTGCCGCGCGGAAGCTCCCGCCAAGGGTTTTGCAAAGAGGAGTATGGACGAGGATCAAGCGCGTTCCCGAGATTTGCGACGATTAATTATAGAACACACCCCTTTCCAGATGTTGATGTCGAAAACATAGAATCGTACTCCGCAAGGTATTTGTAAAGAGCGAAGACATGTCAGCTCTCGCCGTACTTTCTCAACGTAGGCTAACAATATAATCAAAGTAGTGTGATATAGGTGCCTTTGATGACCACTCTGAGACCCAATGACACATCTAAATAACCTGGATTCATAGGGTACCCATGTCCTCTATAGCATCTGACCTGTCCCAAACTTCTCTTTCGAGCCTCCGGACCTTCTGCAGCAGGTCTCTTACCCTCTTTTCATTACGTATCTTCGATTGTTCCTGTAGCTCGAATGTCGCCCTCAATTTTTCTACCATGAATTTTCTCAGAGGCGACTTGACCCCTCGCCGGTAATCGTAGACCACAATGTCCTCCACGCATCTTGCCGCTGGTCGCTGGTATCGCTCCGAGAGTATCACTACATCTAGGATGAAAGAGTCTGTCGTGGCTGTCGGAGCCGCTCGAAGTTTATGGTAGACTGATATCCGGTCCGGCCATGCCATCGGCTGTCAAGGAGTCAGGAAACCCACTGTTGGTGACATACTCCTTCTGGAATCACGACGTACAAATTTGTAGTCTGTCCTCATACTTCGTAATATCAGTCCGTCGCCTTTTGGCGTCCAAAGCTCAGACCATTCCTTTTTGTGCTGTGGATCTATGTGGTTGGCGAAATTTTGAGCCCAGTTGATACGAGCCGATTCAGCATACCGAACATACGTAACGTTGTTCACGTGGCCTTTGGAGATCGTGTCAGGAAGAAACAATAGTCACTGCGAGCGTGTCTTCGTACCCTTCCGTGTCGTTAGGTTCGTACTTGTCAAGGAAAGCGGATCATAAAGATGAAACATTACGCATTTAATATGAGTATCTGGAAAGATCGACACATCAGAGCTGGACCCCACCCTCAATCACATGAAGAAAGCACAATAATATAGTACAGTGTATAGCAAGTACCCAAAGATCACCATGTATATCACGAGAAGATGAATTACGACTCACCATAACGTCCTACCCTCCGCCCTTCCAGTCAGCCAAAATCCCAATCATTCTTTCCCTGTCCTCCCTCTCGCTATGCCCGCTACTCACCATTTCCCCCCACACCACCTCCCTCCCCTCGCATCCCGCCCTGCCCCTCCCAGTAAGAAACCCCTCTGAGCCAGCCAGCAACTGCCGCCAATCTCTCGCAACAACCCTCATTATATTCCCCACTTCGTCGATCTGCTCTTGCTTGAGCCCAAAGATTATGCACTTCCCGATGCGTTGCTTGAGGTCGGATAGCCAACGGGCTGGGAGGGCGGCTGTTACGGGAGCGTCAGGAGGGGCGGCGGAGGTGGATGAGAGGCGGCATGATGCACACTTTGCATGGCGTGAGAGTGTGGACAAGTTAAAGAAGTGAGAAGGGCGGATTCGTGGGTGGGGCATTTCTTGAAGGTAGAAGAATGTTATGGTATCAAATTTGGAATGGGGATTCGCTCATCCCATTTCTGATGCAATAGTTTGCACCAATATCGGTGTTTATTTTACAGCTTCCAGAGCATCATGACCCCATATGAAAAGCATAACGCCTCGCTATTAAATACTCAGTTCTTCTTTCAAGCACCTCAAATATTGAACAAAGCTTTCATCACTCGAATTCAACGGTTTTCCCGCCCTTGGCTTCTTTCGCTTGCCTTGCCTGCGCTCGCTCTGCCCTTCTCCTCCGCCGATTATTTGCATAGTCCGCGCTGGCTTCTGTGGTGTTGCCATCGTAAGTTCCCGGGCTGCCGATACTAGCCGTCCGAGGAGGCCGCAGATTTGACGAGCTCTCAGGTATTGGCGGAGGTGCTGGCGCATTCATGGCGGTCCTCTGATTCTGTGCTTGAACCCGGGCCGCCGCCAGTCTCTCGGATTCGATCCTCATGGCCTCAGCTTGTTGTCGTTCCTGAAATTGGTTCCTCCTGAAACGGTCTCCACTGCCCTCCGTACCACTGAGTGAGCTTGCGCTATCTCCTCTACGCCTACCTGATCGCTCTTGAGAGCGGCGTCGCGCTTCTCGGGCTTGACGTTCTGCGGCTGCTTCTGCCTCCGGTAATCTTCGAAGGGTGACGTGACGGTTATCGTCATGCATCTTAACCTTGATACTGACAGGTGGTGAGGCCACGCTGGGTACACCCCCACCGGCTGATTGACGACGGTCTCGGTGATTTCGGCGACTAGAGGATGCTTCAGCAGCTTCTGCCGCAGCCAGGCCTACAGCCCCTCCTGCTATACCTGCAGCAGCTGCGTCACGGCCGGCATGGTGGCGCCAATGATTTCTACCATCATCGCCTATGTACACTTCTGAACCAGAGGAATCAGCATGGAATATTCCCTGCGGATCAGGTGGTATTGGTGGCATAGCGACTTGTCCATTACGGGGGATGCCACCTAGAGGTAGCTCTTCGTTGCGGTTTCTGTCGCGCTCGTGATTAGCTACGGCAGCCCCGGCAGCGCCTGCAGGGTATGCACCTGCTGGGATCGGTGGGATTCCGTCGCCGTGGTGGGGATGGTTCGTGCCGGTCAATGACGTCGTATCGCTGCTGATGCTTGACAGACCAGGTCGATGGTGGCGAGCAGGACGGCCGTCGCCTGTCAGGTGTCCACCATGCACTCGAGGGTCCTGTTCTGCCGCAAGCTCTTGGTCTCGGTTGCGCCCTCTTCTCTTGTTGAAAATGCTACGCGCCAACCCCAGTACGCCTAGGGTCGCAATGCCATCTCGTAGACCATGCCCTCTTCGAGGTTCACCGCTGGCGCTTGCGTAACTCGAGTAGGTCTCATCGCTTGGACGGCGATTGAGAGGTCGCTGGCCAACAGGTAGCGATTGATTGGGAGGTCGTTGTCCGTAAGGAAGTGGTTCATTGAGAGGGTGGCGATTCTCTGGCAAGGGGCGATTGAGAGGGACGGGCCCGCCAGGAGGCAATCGACCTTCTCCATGTCGACCCTCGCTGGTTGCAGTAGGTCCTCCAAGAGGAGGACCGTACTCTTCAACATCGCTCTCTCGATCCCTATACCTCCGATCAAAATATCTGGTAACCAAGCCCGCTGCTCCAATTGGGGCGGCGATCCTTAACAACCTGTCTTCCCATACACCATCTCCCCCCTGATCTCTGCTATAGTCGGAGAACTTTTCGTCCTCCACGTATGAACTCGAGTGCCTTGCATGTCCAGCCACTTCGGCGCCACCACCAGGACCAACGCCTGGTGCGCCAGCCGGATCACCCCGGCTTTTTGATCTCCGACGCCGGAATCGATCGGCGAGTGCGTATAGGCCTACGCCAGCTATTGCGCCTTTGACTATATTTCCAGTCCGGCCTCCTGTGCGCCTTTCATTTCGCCTATGTGGTCGGTCTTCTACCACACTTCCAGTACCGTAGCTGTATCGGCTGTCGTAGTCATTCCCAATTCGTCTTTCCCGCAGATGCGTCAAAATGAAATAAGTGACAAGAAGCGTAAAGACTGCCAATGCGTATAGCACAAACAGAGCAAGAGGAGATCCGTAAAGCGTAAGCCCCAAGGGTATCTGTGCGAGCCCAAGAAGAGCGATCGAGCGACCAATCCAATGGTGGATCTGCTTCTGTAAGCCGCAAATATAGCAGATTATGGTTTTGGAAAACGTACCATAACCTTCAATGGCTCATACAGTCTTCTCTTCATCTTCTCTTTGCGGTGAACCCACCATCCCCCAAAGAATTGGAAGATAACCAAGATATATATTGCCAGCCCAATTCCATGGTGAGGGTTCGTCAACTTTCTTGAGGGTCCTACGGCTAACCAGCCTAAGACAAAGACTACGGTTGTTAAAAGGAGTGTCAGAATCTGAAGCCATATGTGGAATCTCAACGCCCATCTAGGGCTTCGGCCGTAGAACCGCACGGTCAGTATAGCGGCAGGGACAATAGCGAGGAAGGTGATTGCCGCAATTATTCCGTGAGCTCTAATAAGGTTGTGATACTGGGGTTGTTGTGCGAAACGGTTTCCCATGCCTGTCAGCTGTCAGATTGGTATACACGTGGGACCGGTATCTGCAGGTGTCATACCGTTGTATCGCATTGTTGCAAAGTTCAATCCCACGAGATTCGGGAGCAGAAACGTGTTCCTTGTGGAGTCCCATGTTCCATCCCCTACAGTCATTGAATTCGAATTGTAAGAGCTGCTGCCCGCTGGCGCCAGCGTTGGGGACGATGACATAACGGACGTGCCCTACAACATGCCACGATGAAATCCCGACTTTGATGGAGATACTTAGATCCCCTTTCTCTGCGTATCTTCCATGCGACAGCTCTAAGTCATATGCCCACCGTGGATGCAAAAGCTTGGAAGTCGTGCAAATGGAAGGAGCGTCAATGGCGGTCAGGTACACAATCGAGATAATCTGAGATGACGAGAACTTGCTACGTATAGATCACCACTTCGTTGTATTCGTAAGATGCTGTGAGAATTGCCTCGGTGGAGGCTGCTAAAAGAAAAGTTGGCCAGGCTGCCAGGCCGCCAGAGTAACGCTGAACTTGCCCTGGCTGCCCTAGCAACGCTGCAGCCGCCACTCACACAATACTCCGGTTTATCGATATCTACCCGAACCCGTATCTTGGCCCCTCGACCTTGGCTTGGTTTAGATAATATGGAAGGTACGTCGTGGTAAAGTAGAATGATTCTAAACCTGCTACAAGCCCGCTATGTGAGACGCTGAAACGAATTCAGATATACCTAGATTTCGGCTTCTAGACCACACTGCTAGGCAAATCGGAGGCCAGATGTAAGACAATCAATAATCCTATATGTGCAGCTTCAGGTACAGTAAGCACGGGTTTACTCGCTGAAGTTCGTCAGTCGTGCCCGCGCATACACCTTGCTGGCAGATCATCGATCCTACGTTTAATATCCCCTGTATCTGTATTATACGGGCAGTGAGATTATGTTTCATCGAGCAAGTCGTTGTTTTTGTTTCTAGTCTACCACCAAGTGGAGCAATAAAAACTAGGGATGAGATACACCAACCATGGAGCCTTAGGGGGCAGAAATCGAACCCGCTTACTGTCGCACTCATCACTTAGAGAAACGCTATGATCTAGAGGATAAATTGTGACTTAGGCAACTTCTTCAGGCGCGGCCTGCACCAGGACTCCAGGAGTGGTCGGTGCAGACGATTTGATCCCCCGGAGGATCCTTAGAGTATGGGCATCCTCGTCCCAAACACTAATGAAGATCGCCTCGTTATTATCGCTATTTCGATATAGTTCATGTGTACGTGAGATTCTTGTTTAGTAGGGATTTCTTTAGCGGTTCAGATAGTAGAATTGAATGTGGCCCCCGAAATTTTATAGCCGAAGCAACCCATCGTTAGCATTGGATAAGCGAGGGAAACCGTTGTAGTAGTGAGATCACAGTCCTTTGACGCAGCTCCACCACAAGGGTTCTACTGCAAAAGAATTTGGGAGTCAGTACCGAGTCCTTGATGTTCTTTATCATCGCCTGAGAGAGGGTTTTCTTCTCAAAAGCGCGGACCCTGAAGATACCAGGTGATGGACCGGTAATTAAGTGCCAAGAAAGGCGGCTATAAGAACGGTTACAAGGTATCAATAGTAAATGCTTGGTACCTCGGTGGCCGCTTCGTCTTATTAAGGAAGCAGGTTCTCCTCTCTTCTAACATGATGAATAACTGCTTAATTATTGCGCGTTGCTCACGGCTTTCGGATAATGCGATGAAGCCCGTCAGTGATGGCACATCTGCAATCACTCAGCAATGATTCATGGCTTCATTCCATCACCTCCAACCCAAGACGCGGCTGTAAATACCTAGGCTTCTGTGCATGCCTGGTATTTGTCTTGCTGTCAGTGACCGAGTGGAGAGATCATGGCGAGCCACTTGACAAGTCGTTATCTACGTCCACGAGCCCTCCCACAAAGGTTCCATTCGAGGAAGCCCCTATCTCATCACCAGTCTCTGGACCCGCTCTTGGAGATGCAGAGCCAATCTCCAACAATTTAACAGTAGCATTCCCTCCTCTGCCACCTGCCGACGACGAAGAATATGTCTCGCTATGTGTCGCCATCAAAGACCAACCCGGCGACCTCGATGAATTCTTAGTCCACTACTATTATCATCATGGTATCCGCCGCTTCTATATCATGGATGACGGCAGCGATCCTCCCCTCTCTTACACGCCTGACTTCGGCATTCCTCCCTTCGCCGTCCCTCGCTCGGCCGTTACATTCACATATATTACTCGTGTTCCAGACCGCCCCCAGCCTTTTCAGCACACAATATACACCGACTACTGCATTGGGAATTTTGGCGACCGTCACACGTGGATGGGCTTCTTCGACGCCGACGAATTTCTCGAGATGCGGCGTGACGTTACTCTCCTGGATTGGTTACACCGGTGGGAGAATAATGATACAGTCGGCGCGCTGTCTGTCAATTGGATAACCCATAACTCTGGAGGCCAGCAAAAGCGGCCGCAAAGTGACACTCGCAAGGGCTTCAAACGTTGTGTTGTAGACAAACCAGATGAGAAGAATGCTGAGCGGGAGAATTCTCACGTCAAGAGTTTTGCAAAGACAGCCCTCTTTGATGGCGTAAACAGCGTGCATTATATGAGAACTGCGGATGGAAGTGTGTCGGTTGGGGAGGAGGGCGATGAGTGCGAAATTAAAAGGTATCCTATCACACACAATACATGGGCGCTCCACCATTACTCGGTGAAATCCCGTGAGCAGTTCCTTGAAAAGCAGCAGCGGGGCAGTCCGAACAATCATCACGCCGTTGGGGATTTCTGGGACAAGATTGAGGGTGCGGATGATTATGAGTGCCCAGAGTTGGCAACTTATGTGCCTTGAAGTCAGTCCATCGATGACTTATAACACATAAGCGATCACACGTCTGGCAAGAGATGAAGGACGTTATCTATGGGCTTTGCCAATCATCACGAGAGTGAAGATTGCGGCTTACAGACGGCCACAGTATGGAGAGCTGGTTTCAAACAAGACCCACGGCTCAATCAGCTCCGACAGCCTGTTTTTCAGGAGAATAAAAATCGACGAGAAGAAGCTGCCATTTTTTGACATATTGTCCCCGTGGAGCTCGATATACATGCATGTAATCCCTGAACAGGGTAACTGCCTGTGGTATTGGAGGTGGAGGATGCTCCGCGAGTGCTCGTTGGGTACTCAGATTCAAATCGATGCGTGGGGGGTTCTATGGTTCTGCAGAGCTTGGCTAGATTTGAGCGCTGTGATGATAGGAGATCTGTCTGTGCGACGACACGGACATGATATGTAGGATTTGTCATCTCAGAGCACAATCAACACGCCGGTCACGGTCCAATTGTCATGTACTGCTACGGACCGTAACAGTGCTCTGGAATTCGGAAATTGTGCACCATGGCTTTTTCCCGGTCAAGCCCACCGTCGGGTATAATTTTCCTACGCACCGGATCTGTCGTTAATGAGAATGTAATATGTCTAGCCTCGTCTGATGATGAAGATTCTGTGAGATCCTGATTATCTAGGTGCGTCTAGAAGTACATGTACGTTCAAAATGCAGGTTTATAAAGCGCCGATTTTCAATTCGAAGGCCAAGGATGTTCAGTGGTGTTTTTAGGCGCCCTGATTAACTTTACTTTAGGTCTAGATGCCGTTATAAGCTGCATATCATTCGGCTCTATCACCCCCACTTGAACGCTCTCACTGGCCATTCAGCGCTCGCAGCCTCGCACCATGATTCTTCGGCGGCTACGCTGTGGGCAGCCCATGTTCTGCTCCATATCTTGCCAGCAAATACCTCCTGTCTCCCTCAACTTTTGCTTCAGCAGCACCACTTCAGCGACAGTGATAGAGACTTCAGGCAGCGGAGACCAGCGACAGAAGAGCAGCTAATCTAAGAGGTTTCACAATAATCTCTACCACCATCATGAGACTTCCGTCCTTCCTCTCCTCCATCCCACGGCAATGGCGTACACCAAGGGTTGTGGTCGGCCTCTTCGTTATCGAGGTTCCCTTCACTATCGCCGCGCTTGCGCTCTTTGGCATTGCTCAACCAGATCTATACCGTACCCGGTTTTGGCAGGAAGGAGCCAACCATGGATGGAATAGCAACCCAAATCAGCTCATATACGCCATTGCGAACTACAGACCCGTCAAGACGCCTTTGCCTTGGAGTCAATTGTTTGCATACTCTTCCCAATAAACGTGAAGACTACTGGCTAAAATGTTTCAGTACAACCTATTACAACGTGGTGATCTCAGTCCTCTCCGTCTTCATCCTCCTATGCAAGGGGATCATGTTCATCACATCTGTCTTCCACCCTCTACTATCGCTCCTGATCCACGCTGCGCTCGCCGCCCTCTTTGCTGTTAGCATACACAATCAAGCAGGGCCTGACAAGAGTGATCCGGCGCATCTTCAACCAGGAGCCCCTTGGTATATTACAAAGAGCTGCGGACCACCAGTCAGCTCAGATCTCATCGGATATTGCAAGCAGGCTAAGGCTGCCTTTGCCGTGACCATTATCATGGTGTCAGTAGGACCCTACCAATCAGATTGTATTTAGTCTAACGCAGTGTTTACCTCAGCGCACTCTTCGCCACACAGATCGTTCTCGCGTTGATCTCGCTTTGGCCGAATAAGCAATTCCGCAGGTCTAGGATCTCGGATAAAGAGTCGGGTCAAGCGCCCTGGGAGATGATGGATGCGCCAAGAACGCCTGGGACAGCAGGAGGTCTGAAAAGCCCCAATACTCCGAGAACTACCGCCTTTAATACCCTGTCTGGCAATGGGAAGGCGCCTGTAAGACAGGGGAACCAAGGGATACCGCTAAGACACCATATCGGCATGGGCGAAGAGACGTATCAGGGTCCCAGTAGGAGGTAGAACGTATCTGAACTTTTCATATGGATTTCTGAGAGGTTCTGAAGGCTTGAGGGTTTTGCAGTTGGAAATCTGGCGTTAGGTGTGGAGGTTGATGCTGATGTACAGAGTATGAGAATTTGATCATCTCAATAAGTGCATGAAAAGGCTTTAATGAGAATTTGCCTCCAATATCCCATAGTTACCGCGAACATCAGGCGTTTGAGTGAGCGGAATACATTTGGATTCATAGTCTTCATGTCCAATATAAATAATACCCAAATGAGAGGCGTCCGCTGATTTTCCTAACACACAAAAAACCTCTTCACTTCGTCAGAACCTCGGCTACCCGCCTTCACGCCAATCGCGTCGACAGCTTCTTCCACACGCGACTACATAACCCATCCATATCCCAACTCCTCCTCGCCACCACTTCCCCCTCATCCCAGGCATCCGCACCTCAATCTTCATCACCACCTTTAAATCTTATCCTTGACCATCTCCCTACCCACTCCTAATTCTTCTTCACCTCCTTGGAGCTCCTATCGACATCTTCCTGACCGCTCCTGGTACTCCTTCCGGCGTCTGAACCTCACTCTATATTGTCAAAATCTCAGAATATAGTTCAGATATGGAGGCTTTTGAGAGGATATACTTGGACCTCTCAAAACAGCCAGGCAAATGCCGTATTGCAGAAGCTGGATTGGGGTGGAAGCCCTCAGGTGGGGGTGACACTTTTACCCTTGACACGAACAATCTGGGGACTGCGCAGTGGAGTCGTGCCGCAAGGGGGTATGAATTAAAGATCATGTCTCGAACGTCAGGTGTCGTACAATTGGACGGATTTGAACAAGAAGTGAGATCACCATTGACTTAACAAGCGGGTTTGGCTTATATTGTTGTAGGACTTTGATCGGGTCGCCAAAGCCTTCAAACTCTTCTATGGCATCAATCTGGAAACAAAAGAGCATGCTCTACGCGGATGGAATTGGGGCAAGGGCGAATTTGGCAAGGCAGAGCTTGCTTTCAACGTCCAGAACCGACCTGCGTTCGAGATACCCTATTCGGAAATTTCAAACACCAATCTTGCGGGCAAAAATGAGGTGGCGGTGGAGTTCTCGTTACCAGCAGGTGGCAATGAGACAGGCACAAACGGGCACCTCGGAGGGGCACGAAGTCGAGGACGTAAAGCTGGTGCGGCAAAGGACCAATTGGTGGAGATGCGGTTCTACATTCCTGGAACCGTCACAAAGAAGGAGAAAGATGAGGATGGTGAAGAGAAGAGCGTCGACGGTGACGAGGTCGAGGAGCAGAATGCCGCCAGCCTGTTCTACGACACCTTGATGGACAAGGCGGAGATCGGAGAGGTCGCAGGAGACACATATGCGACATTCCTAGATGTACTGCATCTGACGCCAAGGTGGGCTTCGGCGCGAATCGAAATTCGTGACTTTGGTAGACTGACAGTACAGCAGAGGGCGATTTGATATCGACATGTACGAGAATTCATTCCGGTTGCGAGGTAAAACTTACGACTACAAAATCCAATACGAGCATATCAAGAAGTTCATGCTCCTACCCAAGCCTGACGACTTGCACACTTTGATTACGATCGGACTGGACCCGCCTCTTAGACAGGGTCAAACGAGATACCCTTTCCTTGTCATGCAATTCAAGCGTGAGGAGGAAGTTATAATCGAGCTAAACATGACTGAGTACGGCTTTGGACCTTCTGTTGCTTGTGTGTCTTGCTAACACGAGGTAGGGAAATGCTGGGAGGAAAGTACAAGGACAAGTTAATGCCCCGCTACGAACAGCCACAGCACATGGTCGTTGCTCAGGTGTTCCGTGGTCTGACAGGGAAACGGGTTGTTACGCCGTCAAAGGACTTTTCGAGCCACCATCAACAATCTGGCGTCAAATGCAGCATCAAAGCAAACGAAGGGCATTTGTTTTGCTTGGACAAGAGCTTCATGTTCGTACCGAAGCCGGCAACGTACATATCGTTCGACACCATCTCGGTGATTGTCTTGTCACGTGTCGGTGGTGCCATATCGGCCAGTCGCACTTTCGACATCACAATCACGACGAAGAACGCGGGTGGGGAGCACCAATTCAGCAACATCAATCGGTGCGAATCCCCTAATGTCGATTCTATCCTTTTGCTAACTCAATCTACAGAGAAGAGCAAAAGCCCCTGGAAGATTTCTTCGCATCCAAGAATCTCAAGATCCGCAACGAGATGCTCGAGGATGTAAGTGTTGCATGACTCTGCTCATCATCCTCGATCAACTCCGTGCTAAAACCAACTCCAGTCCTCCGCCCTCATCCAAGCCGCCCTCAACGACGCCGACATCAATTCCTCAGAGGAAGAAGTCGTCGCCGCGCGCGTCGACCGCGGCTCAGCCGACGAAGACGACGAGAGCCTCGACGAGGACTTCCAGTCCGATTCCGAATCCGACGTCGCGGAGGAGTATGACTCGGCGCACGAGAGCAGCGGGAGCGACGACGAGATGGCGGATGCGGATGATGGGAAAGGCAGCGAGGATGAGCGGGCGGCGGAGCCAAAGAAGAAGAAGGTTAAAACGAGCAAGTGATGGGTGTGGCACAAGAGAGACTTGGAGATGGTGAGTGATCTATGTATGCATTGCGAAGGCGTCGGTAGACTTGGGCGCGAGTGGAAGTCCTAGAAGACCTCGCAGTCGTCCCTTCATATCATGTGGTAGGGATTTCGTATCATGAAAACAAAATAGCAAACAAAGGCAATTACAATTGCCAGGTCCGAAACCATCTTTGGCTGCATCTAACCTTACATTGATCCGCCCAATCATCATATCATGTCGACCATGCTGTACTGACAACCGAAAATTTCCAGCCCCAGACAGTACCCGTTGCCCAAAACGCATCAAGGGAGCGTTAACAAATACCGCCGTGGTTGCCACAAGGCCACAAGCTTCCAACAGTGAAGGTAACCTACCATGCCATCATACCATACCCAACCCCCTCCCTACACCACCACCAATCACTTACTCAAGCCGCCTTCCCCGCCAACAACCTCAGCCCAACATGCCGCCCCCTCGCCCTCTCAATCCTCTTATTCAACTCCACCAGCCCCCCCCAGCAAGCACCCATATGCCCACTGATCGCACCCTCCGCAAACACGAAGCGCTCGTCGGCCTTCGTCGTGTGATCAAAGAGGACGGCCAGGGGCGCGTGGCCTTTTCGCGGCTTCTGCCACACGCCGAGGTCGTCCATGGATTTCTTGACGGGCGCCGAGGCGGCGGCGATTTTCTGCTCGGCTTCGGTGGCGCGGGTGCTGGTTGTGAGGGAGGGGGCGTGGCCGAGGGAGTGGGCGGTCCAGATGAGTTGGCCTGTTGGTGGCGTGTTGGTTGTGCGGGGGTAAGAGTGTTGGGT
This sequence comes from Xanthoparmelia taractica, assembly GCA_033085395.1. NCBI lineage: Eukaryota > Fungi > Ascomycota > Lecanoromycetes > Lecanorales > Parmeliaceae > Xanthoparmelia > Xanthoparmelia taractica. Next base: position 41,440 of record JANQBS010000044.1, on the reverse strand, counting down.
GGGGGGTTGGGGGGGGGGGGCACATACAAAGGATGCAGAGCAGTTCGGCAAGGGGCCATAATATGGCTTTGTACAGGCTTTTGTCGCCTGTGGATTTGAGAAGGAATTCCATGTCCGCGGGCAGGTTTTTGCGCCAGGCGCGTAGGTTCGTGGCGGTTTGTTTGCAGTTGTATTGCAGAGAGGCGGATTTGGGGATGCGTTCGGATAGACTTTCGGCCAGTTGGACGGCGATGGAGAGAAGTTCTTTCATATGGGGTGTTGAAGACATGTTTGCGTTCTGTTGCTGTATAAAATTCGACGAGAGTATGGATTGATGTCAAGAAGAGGTGGGGAGCTGCCTCTTCTAGAATCAAAGCGAAAAGGCGGAAGCAGTGAGGCTGTGTGCGAAATGCTGTGGAACCTCCAAAAGATGATAGCAGGTTGAAGGATAATACTAAATCTGACTGGCTGCAGCCTGCACCAAAATTCTGAGCTTCTGCCTACGGAGGCATCAGAATCCTTCAGCCTCGTCGGCTTCGTCCGAACCATTGGCATCCGGGCTGTAACGTATGAGTCACAATCTTCACGCTTTCTGATGCTTCCTTCATGTAAAATCGAGATTCTGTGATGCGTGATATATGCGTGCACCACCCGTTGTGGACCTACAAGGTTATCGTCGCTTGTCTTTCTTTAAGTAGCCTGGCGAGCTGTGTCACGGATTGCCTGACCTGGGCTTTGTAGAACGAAATTTTGGCATAACTGTATCGGTAGTAGGATCCTCGTTCAGAATGCTGTAGGTCCGTTGAAAAATAACGGTCATGACATCGCTTGCGGTTGTTTATTCTGATTCTTGAAGGGCCTCAGACATACTTATGTCCACCGCTCATGGTCCGAAGCTGGTCAGAAGCCAAGGCTGATAGTTCCTATCGGGTTGTTCAACATCCTCATTACCATGTCAGCGGCCCTGCAAGAACATAGCTGTCACCTGCGGAGATCCCATGATCTCGGGAGCCCTTTGAGTGTACGATTGGCCTTTCGCTGCACTTCTCGCAACAACCTCCTAGATAGAGAGCCGTACCCGAATCTTCGTCCACTTGCAGATCGACCGTATTGTTTGTTCGACCGTTGAAACGGAACGCAATTGCGAGTGTTCATTAGGAAAAAGACCCGTGTCATTTCATACAGCAAGGCATCCAAACGCTCTTGCATAATTTCAAGTGTCCAAGGTCCATTAGCAAGGGGTTTTATGATCTCGATCCTGGCACGATGCCCTCGCCTAGCATCCGAGATCAAGGTGGTTCTGCTAAGGCAGCTTCTCCTTTGGAGCCTCCCACTTCAACTCCACGCAGTTGCCCAGCGACCCTCGGAATAGTACGCCATCAAGCATGCGAGAGACGTACCCAAGGTCGAAGTCCTGATTGATCTGCTTTTGGCGAAGATTGCGGTGAGATGACCAGGTGTGCCATTTACAGAGCATAATGGCTTTGGTTGTCTTGCGACCCGTATGATATAGCTTCATGTTAGAGTAAAGATCAGTGAATACGTTGCTTGGAGCTGCTAGAGACCTAGTCTGGCGAAAGATGATGGTTCCAGACCCTAAACACGATAAACGATGATAGCACGGTAGGGTAGCCTTGATTGGAGGCCCACAATACTTGCTCGGCGACGTGAATTGCCTGACAGATTGAATGCACTGAGATGTAGGTGGAAGAGTAGGGACTAAACGGGGCCTGAACCCCGGGCCAATGACCACAGTGGAGGGAAATTTCCAAAGATAGAAGAAAGAAGGCGATGACATTGTAGAACACTCTTGCATTTCTCATAGAATGTGCTGCGAAATAGCTAGGCTTACGGTGAAGACGATATACACATGCTAATGAGACTATCTGGGAAGTTCTAGAGAGACAGGAAGTTCCAGTCTTTGTGAACAAAGACATAGACTACCAGAGACTCCGAAAACAGCACCCTTGGGAGACTCTTTGTTCGGACTATCTTCTTGTAGACACAGTAGAATAGACAAGGTCCGGATGTGAGAGGGTATGCGAGGGGCGAAATGAGTATCATATTGCAATGTTTGATGGGATGTAAGCCAGCATCAACGGTGCTAGGAAGGTCCATTGTAGGCAAAAGGCTGCGCTCGAACTCTGGAGAGAAGATTCAGCTAAGAGACAGAGATAATCGAATAGTACAGAGCGAAACGCAACAAGCACAGGATTGAAGAGAATATAGGGAATATGTGATCTTATCGATGAATTGTTGAAGGGTTGAAGGAGCGCTGGACGCAGTTTTCCGACGCGAGGAAGGTTCCCCCACGTTTTTGAACTGGCGCTAAAAGTGGTAGGGCTTCAGGTCCGAGCACGCGTGTGCAAGCGCGTAAACATAGCTCCGGTCTCTGGAACAAGACAAACATCCATATTGAATTGCTTGAAAGCATCTGTAGGTTCATCAGTCACTATCAAACCTCCCAATTGAACTCTGACACCATTTCAAATAAAATGGCGACCCCCACCGTGGACAACCGCTCCCCTTCCCCCGCCCCACCCCCTCCATCCGCCCAAACTCCCGGTCCCCGCGCCACGGCCCTCAACAACATGTTCACCGCAGCTCTCACGCACACAATACACACCTGCTCCTACGCCAACTTCGCCGCCTGTTTCCCGACTTCCGCCAAATACGCCCCAGCGGTGTTGAACAATGTGTGGAGACAGATTGTCGGGCAGGTGGAAGACAAAGCGAAGCGGGAGTTCGAGGAGATTCTGGTCGAGAAGGATGTAGTGGGGGGGTTAAATGAGTTGGAGAGGCTTGTGGGGACTGCAAAGGCGAGGAGGGAGGCGGGTGGGGAGGGAATGCTGCCGAATGAGCCGTGAGTATATGGTGGTCCGTTCTTCCCTGAGGGGAGGTCTGCATGGTCCTTGGAGAAGCGAGACTGGAGGCAAAATGAGGATGAGAGCTTAGGCTAACAGGCGATCATGGTTGAATAATTGTAGTCCACACATGTTACCTCCGCAATCACTCTATCTGGCGCACCTGGCACCCTACCTTGCGTCTACCCAATCGCAACTTGAGACCGAGCTACAGAGTGTACAAGCTGAAAACGAACAGTTGGCGAAAGGAGTAGAAAGACAAAGGGACGAGGTAGAGCGACTCGTCAGTGGTCTGGAAGCGGTGATTGCAGACCTCGAGGGTGCGAATAGTGCTATGAATGATGTTGTAGAGGGCAGCGACGTCAGAAAAGAAGCAATGGAATTGGATGGCGAGAGTGGAGCGAGGACTAGAGGAAGCCGTTTATGAAGGAATGGCTTGGGGGTGCTTGGTGGCTACTGAGCAGGGTGTTCTGGTGTTAGCATTTTTCGAAGCTGGAAGGGTCCAAATGGGCAGCAAGTCTTGATTCATTCTCGTGTGGTCGAGGGTTTGCATTCTTTCTGGCACATCACGCGAACATGGTTTCTAGTTTCTGCAAGGCTTTGTCGCCCAAGAGACCGTCATCTCTCATCTCCTTCGCAATCGACTCTACAAGATCTCTTTGAGTCTTTACCAAACATGAAAGCTTTTCTGCATCACCCGCCAGTCCTGCCACAATCGAGTGTTTGACCTCGGCTTCGTTCTGCTCTTCTTTGGCAGCTACGTCCCTCTTTGCTAGATTTGCTGCACCACGGAAGTAGACCTCCGCGTTCTTGAGCAGTGTCGGAGCACTCTTGATCGCAAGATCATAATTCAGAGGCGCGTCGCCCAAGTGCAACCGCAGTAACTCGCAATCTCCTCGTCGAAGATGGATGCGTGGAAGATTCTGGGCATCAGGAGACTTTGAAGCAGCTGTGAGGCTGTCAAGCGCTATAGTTATATGTCTCCAACATATGCTGCTCATTTGATCAAGCTCTGTGGTCTGCGCTTGTTGAGCGACGGCTTGAACACTCGCATTGAACGCCAGTTCTGCGTCTGCTTTATCGCAAAGACCTGGAGGATCCTTGGAAAGGTCGAGATCCTGACCGGTGAATGCAGCGTTCAGTTCTTTTTCATAGGTAGGCAGATCAAGTCGTCCGCCGCGGAAGGCTTCATCAGATAGTGCGCACATGAGTTTTGCCTGTGCAAGGGTAGCTTCATGGTAACGATGTGAATCACTGACGTAAGATGCTACCCGGTCTTCCAGCGTGGTGCGGTAATATTCTTCCACCCATGCAAGGCCGGTGTGAGAAGACCCCAAACTACAAATCGCTGTCAGGGTATCTAATTGTGCTATGGTAGTATCGAGGAGCGCGTCTTTCGTGACGGGCTCTTCCACGTAAGCCCAGATTTCTTCTTCCGACGCATTCGATGCAGCGCTGCTGATCTTGTCTACACTGCCACTATATTCATCCAGAGGTGGATGTGCTTCTTGTCTGCTAGTTTCTTGATCTTGAGTAAACTTGAATTCTTGTACGTTGAGGCACCGTTGGAAGAGCTCTAAGGATTCTTGAAATAGGCGCAGTGCTTCGTCCCGAGGAGACTCTGACTGTTTCTTGCCTTCGCTGATGATCTCAGCAAGACTTGTCAGTACCTGGGCCGTATTGCTGCTAACGTTAGCCCAATCGGAATTTGATTTCTTGCAGTCGCATACAAGAGGAGATCAGCATTGTCTTGTTTGATTGTTAGTGCAAGCCTGTGAGATTCGAGAGTTGTTTGCAAGAGCTCAGTTGGTGGCGTCGGCAAATGCTCGAGTAATCGAGGCTGCTGAGAAACTTCATACTGCAGCCGAGCCCTGATGTCGTTCAGCGACGTTCCATAAAGTGAAGAGACTGGCGTCCAACTTGTTGTATGATAGGTCGAAAGACGTAGGAAATTCCTGAAGTCCGGCATCATAGGCATCGATCGCGCGAAGAAAAAACCTCAAAGCCTTGGCAGCATCTCCAGCTCGCCATTTTTCTCCAGCTTCTTCGAAATCGACACCGGCTAACCGGGGGAGTTAGAGTGGTATTCGCTCAAGGTTACATCCTCAGGTGTGATATTTATACCTGCAAGGAATTCGTTGGCGGTCTTAGGACCCCCCTGCACCTAGCATCAATAATCAGAAGCCAACAAATCTTTATCGAGCGATCTGGCGACCTGCGGACCTTGATTGTCTTCTTTCCCGTCGGCTTTTTCGCATTCAGCCATTGCTTGTGCTTCGGCATTATTTCACCGCTTTAATTTAGAAGTACAGAGCTGGTCAACATGTAGAAGTAAGATATCCCCTCGTGACTTTTGGTTCGTCTCCGGATCTACCATGCATGCTTAATATGCCGCCATCCAAAGCACGTGAACGACTCGCTTATAGATACAACATACGTAGCTACTTTAAGGTACTTTGTACTTCGTAGTAGAAGTAGCGTGATGCAGATATTCAAATTCCGCCCCGAGCTCGTGCTGACCTTGCCGCTCGGCTACCCTCAATGCAGCCTAGACGGCATCCAACATCCCTGCCGCCATGTGCTGTCTGGCCCCCGCTATCGACCCTAGACCTTTTGGTGTCTTTTTTAGCTCCGCACTGCCCCTGGAGCAAGGTTTTGTGTGTCTGGCAAGTCTTCAGACCCCCAAAGTCTTCAAGCATTAAGTATTGAAGAGTCAAAAGAAAGTCAATTGATCAGTCCTCATCTTGTCACTTGAAGGCCGGTGATCTCTATCTGCTCAAATGATCGGTGTAGAAATACGAATATAAAGGAAGACCGTCAGACTTAGTGACGGAGGGTAACGGATACATGTAAGAACTATGCGTATGGCTGAGCAGTAAGACTTGTAGATTTGGTGGCGACGGGCTGCAATCTCAATAATTCAAGGCCTTCTCCCCCCCCGCCCTCAAAATAATAACCTTCTCTCTCACCCGCAATATTATTATTATTAACTTATTCTCCAACTTCGTTCGTCGTTCCGTATTGTACGATCCCGATTGACCTTCAGAATTGCTGAGTAACGACCAGAGTTACATCGCTCGAGAGAATTAGCTTCAGTGAACCTTGGATCAAACGTCACCCCTAGAGTTCACATCCTTACCAATCCCTACTCCGACCTACGTTTCACTGCGCTGATCCTCGCCTCAAACGAGAAGCTTTCCATAAAACTCAACTCCTCTAAGAGGCATTCGTCTCCTCTCACACTTCTTTACCAGTCATCGTCCCGACTCTTCCCAATGGGTCGACAGTCAATGGAATCCTCTCGTCCCATAATGGCTCCCAGCGTAAGTCTCACCCAGTTCTACCCACAAGAGCGACAGTCTTGCTCGATTCATAAACCGTTTCGCGTGCTTTCATGCGAGTTAGCTGCCACAAAAGTGGCGGTTCCACCCAAACTCTCTTTTTTATGTATTTACCCGGATCAATGTGTCAGACAGACAATTGGAAAAAGCTCCTCGTGGATGCTGATTATATCAGAACATTGACGATTTGTCCTTCTCAACTGCCACACCTCCTAGCGCCTAGCCTGCATCATCGAGAATGCATGTCCGCTAACAATCAGGGTTAACAGGTCGCGTCCAAACGAACGTCCAAACGATTTTCGACCTTCAGCGGAGTTCCATCTTTGGCGGCGTCCGACAGCAGCTCGCATACCAACTCATCATCGTCCAACAGCGATCCACGGTTGCAGGAGATCAAAGAGTGGACGCAAGGCTTTGATCGCTTGGAACAGAAGCGCCTCCAGCAGCAACGATACCAACCTACACCAGAAAAGACCGAAAGCCTCAGCAAGCTGGCCTTGGGGGCAAAGGTCGAGCGCGCACTTGGCCGGAGAATGACGGATCAGGACGCGACATTCAGACCGAAGTTGATGGACGAAAAGGCAGGAATGGGGAGGTCATTCACGACTGCGTTATGAGGACGGAACTCGATCTCATTTCTCCAACTCGAATAAAGGTCACGGCTACGATGATGTTATGTATGTCACTGTATTTGCAGCAGGTGCGGATAACTGGTGGATGATTTTTCATGGGATCGCCGATTGAGGGTTGATTCTCGACAAGTTTATTTGCGTACATGCCAATACCCAGCATTTCTATCGGTGTTAGAAGACTGCAACTCGTGGAGTACTGAAGGACACTTTCCCGTTGCGTTTTTTTCAAACGAGGCCAAGTACTGGCCTGCTGTTCAAACTCGATTTGAAGACATGAAATTCCAAGTTAAACCACACCTCTACGGTCTGATCTGGCTGGATAACACTGCCTTGCAACAGTTACAAAGGCGGTATGGTATATTGGATGCAGTGAACGCTACAATGCCCTCTTGTCCGTCGCTAGCCAGATATTCAATACGACGATTACGCGCTTTGTCGACACCGATTCCTAGGACGTAGATGTTTGCTGAAAAATCAATGGGCGAGTAATAAAGATATTCAGCAAGTGTTTCCAAATCATACTAGCATACTGCCACTCCACATAGTGCGATTTTATAGGCTCCCGCAATTAGTTAACGGCCCCCAGAGAATTTCTTTGCGCCTAAGCATACAGTATTGAATGCATTCAACGCTTCACGTAAAACATTCAAACATTAATTGTTTAATTGCCAGACTCTTCAATCCATCAAATTCTCCCAATCTTCGAATCTCACAACGTTCTATCTCAAACAACACTCGGGTATTTTCGTCAAACCCGAAGCCTTGCACGATTGACTTAACGCCCTTTTTTTCTTTTCGTTCCTTAAGAATTCTATTGCATCCACAAAGGCGCTTCGGATTGTTTTATTCTTATACACTGCCTACTTGAGTGAGTTACCTCTGAATCGGCCGCACTCATCACATAGCTAATAGGAGTAGCTGTACAAAAAGTTTGGCCTTGCTGCCTTTGTGCAACCTCAACACCCAAGCGACTTCCACAGCTCCCTCCGTCATTTCACTTTCACGACCTTTCTCATCCAAGCTCATTTCGACATCTAGAATGGCTACTGATAATAAGACCGTCAACGGCAATTATGGGGCTCAGTACCCTTATGGCCAAGCTGAATCCTTCGTCCCACCTCAAAGCCTGAACGCGTCGAATGGCAATACGCCAGCAGCTATATCTGGTGAAGATGACGCTGCTACGGCAGCACCAACCTCTTCCGAGCCCAGCGGTGCCGGTGAATCCAACAAAGCTCCGTCCAAAGATGAGGTCGGATGGTACTTTGTGGAATCCTACTACACGACTCTCAGCAAGAACCCAGAAACACTCTACGTAAGAGCCCATACGATCCAAGAATGCGAGATCCTTATAGCTCACCATTTCCAGCTGTACTATAATAAACGTTCCCAATTCGTTTCTGGTGTAGAAACGCAGAAAGTTGACGTCTCGGTTGGCCAGCGCGTACGCTTTCCTGTTTGCAAGACGCAAGATGGTTGCTGACTTCATTTGCAGGCCATCAACGACCGTATAAAGCAACTCGACTTTCAGGACTGCAAGGTCAGAGTATCCAATGTAGACTCCCAGGAGTCCTTTAAAAATATTGTGGTCCAGGTCATTGGGGAAATCAGCAATAAAGCCGCTGCACATCGCAAGTTCGTTCAAACATTCGTTCTAGCGGAACAACCGAAAGGATACTTTGTACTCAATGATATCTTCCGGTACATTCTAGAAGACGAGGAAGAAGAGATGGAGAACGGGGTGGTAGCCGAGGAGGCTGCACCCGCTCAGGCTCTCGAGCCTGAGCCCGAGTCAACGACCTTGACAAGCTCTGCTGATCCCGTCCAACAGGAGCACGACGCCGAGAAAATTGACAGAAAGCTGGAGGAGGAAGTCTTACAGAAACCAGCGTCAGACTTGGATCTTCCCAAAGATGCCACACCTGCGATCGCCCCTACCCCTACTCAGGCCGTTGATATTGCTGAGGACGCGCCTGCCGCTGCCCCAGTGGTAAAGGAAAAGGACGAAGAAGTTGCTGATAATTCTGAGCGGGCTGCAGAGACAGCGGTTATCGAGGATGAAGCACAGCCAGAAAACCCACGGGACCCAGACCCCACACCGATTGCTTCACCATCAAAGCCTGCAAAGGCAGATCCGGTCGAGTCCGCAACATCCGCTACACCAGTAGCACCTCCAAAGCCTGCTGCCCCGAAGACGTGGGCAAACTTGGTTGCTGCTAACCGCGTCCCTGCACCAGCTGTGCCTAACGGTGCTCCTTCCACTAATCCGACTACTACACCTCCTGCACCTCAGCCCAAAGCCGCTCCATCCTCAATGAACCGATCAGCCACGTCTCCGACATCAGCGAACGAGGATGCTTCCGCCAAAGGACAGCAGAACGGCAATAGTGGCTGGCAAATGGCAGGCTCGGATAACAGCAAGAAGCAGGGCCGTCAGCACTCTCAGTCAGTGTCTGGAAGTCAAGAGAACGTTCTTGGCTACGTGAAAAACGTCACAGACAAAGTCGATGCCTCTATTCTCAAGACTACGCTTGCTCAGTACGGTAAATTGGTGTATTTTGATGTCAGCCGTCCCAAGGTATGTTCCGATGAAATCCCATCCATCAACGCCACTAATGCTACAACAGAATTGTGCTTTTGTGGAGTTTGCCGACGCGGCCGCTTACAATGCTGCTGTCGCCGCCAACCCTCATTCTATTGGAGGCGAGCAGATCTACGTCGAAGAGCGTCGACCCCGTGCAAACGCGTACGGAGGCACCTTCGCGGGAAGAGGAGGAATGCGTGGCGGCCGTGGAGGCAACGAGGGCCGTCCTGGAAGCAGTCAGGGAAGGGGTGGTCGAGGTGGCTATCGAGTGAGAGGCCGTGGTGCGCCTCAGGCTGCATGATCCGCTGGTGGAATATTCCAAGCAACAGAGCTTTTCAAGTACCAACCGCGCGAGGGCTCGAGCACGTTGCTCCCATTTCAGCCACGAGTCGAAACCCCCCAACCTCTATTAACACCAGCTCTAGGACCCCAATACTAGCAAGGGCATCGAGCCGTTGAGTCCAGCATGACTTTCTGACTTTACACCTTTTAGGCATAGCGATTGCGGTACAAAAACGGCTTGCAGACTGCATCCGGTCACGATTCTCCTTTCATTTACGGCGGCTTTGGTTACTTGGCGCAGTACAGTCGCGATGATACCTAGATGCACTCAGGTCTGCAAGCTCGATCGTTACTTGCATGTTGTTCGTCCATACCTAAACGACTATAGGTAGCTGTCTTTGTCAATATCTCGGAAAGGCTCGTGGAGCTTCCTTGCCATTTGCTTCAGCAACTCACTGCCAACTACGCTTCTTGAATGTACATAAATTTACTGAGAGCATTGACATAAGTAGAGACAAAGAGCTAGGTCCGGATCCGATCTATATTCATACTCATTAGAACAAGACCGTACGTTGTAGTAGACCTTTAGTAGTGTGCAAAGGAATGATTTATGGTCAGCCGCCCGAAGACTAGTGCAGAGTACACTCGCAACCAACAGCTCCAGACAGCACCAACCTCTGACAGGCGTCATTTACTAGATTACCTATGGAATGACCTTCTTGACCACAGCCTTGTGCCTCTTCTACCATCTCAGCGAATTCGAAGGCTTTCATTAATAGCGAAAGTGGGGTACGAGGGGCATCTACAATATATGACAGCGACATTATACACACACGCCTGACATACCCCTGCTACCTAGCTCAACATCCCATCGGAGCAGAATCGCACCTTTGTAAAGGTGTATTGTCCTCAGACACCAAAATGCGTCCAGGCGCGGACGTGCTTGGGAGGAGATCACGCAAGGACCTCGATGCAGCGGGCCTCGCCTCCACCGCAGGCCTTGCTCACAACATACCTACTTCTTTCTGTATGGCAAGCGAGGATGAGCTAGAAAACTCATCAACCAGAGCGACTAGGCCGGGCACTGATAGCACTTTCGGCGTACGAAGCTTACAAGAAACAATCTACGAGGCATCCCCACCAGTAACGACTGGAGACGATGACGAGGAAGATAAGGAGGGTGTAGGGAATGGCCACGAGGGGAGGCGACGATCTACCTTGAGGACTAGGCCAAAGGTCCGGACTCGAGACAGCTCTCGCGGCAGCGTCGAGCAGGCTCCTGTCAATACTGGAAATTCATCGCCGTACAACCCAAGTCAGGCCGATCACTCAGCCCCTAGCATGTCCCAATCCTTCGCATCACTCTCATCTCAAGCTCCTTTGTCATCAATGCCGAGTAGCCCTAAGTCTTTCTCGAATCGTTCATTCAGGCCTTCGGATGAGGATTCTTTGGACGAAGGAGGTAGTCAGGCCATAGCCTCGAGCGAGGATGACGAGGTTGAGCCTCAATCTCAATCCTCAATACAAGACAGTGCTCCTCAGCTCATCATGCCAAGCATCAAGATGCCCAGCCGGAGGCCATTCACAGAGCGTGGGAAAAGCCTCGGCAGGCTGAAGATGCTGATCGCTGGAGATACAGGTATGCTAATAGGACTCCTTCAGACTACATCACACTAAAACTGATTTACAGGTGTCGGCAAGACGTCTCTCATCAAGTCAATCGTGCAAACCTGTGAAGATATTGTGCACGTGGATCCCTTATCCCCAAATCTTCCTTCCCTCGACCAGCTTCCCTCCCGAAAAACCAAGAGCAAATCAAGCAGCGCCAACATCAGGTCTACAAGTAATATCACAGAGGTGTACGCAAGTACCAAACCTTATCCGACCTGGTGGTCAGATATTGAAGAAACCAAAGTCCTACGCCGTCGAAAAAGCATGGGCGATACTGTGCTTGAGCGGAACCTGTGTTTTGTTGATACCCCGGGCTACAGTCAAGGAATGTCGAGGATGGAGAGCATTGAGTCGATCCTGCAGTACATTGAGGCGCAATTTACCAAGCCGTTTGCAGACACTACTGCAAACCCGGGAGATTTTGTAAGCTTACTGAGTGGTAGCGGCGGTTTCCAAGTTGATGTCGTTCTCTATATGATAGCACAAGGCATGTCGTCCAAGCTGCTCTGTGATTCAAAGTCTGCTGACGGTTGCTACAGACCTTAAGGATGAAGACATCATCTTCCTCCAACGTCTAGACAAACTCACTAATGTTGTTCCTCTAATCGCAAAGTCAGACACACTATCACCAGAGGAGACTGAGGCTGTGAGGCGCTCCATCTTGGAAAAGCTGCAATATGCGGATATTAAGCCACTTGCTTTCGAAGGAGGAGCCGCCATTGCATCACATCCGTACACGGTGTGCGCGGCGCCCTCGGATGACAACGATAACATGGAAGCCAGCACGTTAATGTCACCCGAATACGTTCGACCGCTCATTCCATCCGAGTTAGCCAGCTTAGTACAGCGAGTCTTTGACCAGGACAACATTTCATATATGAGGCACCTAGCGGCAAGAAAGCTTGTCCGCGCACAGAGCTCGAAGGCCCTCGTTGTATCAAGCCTTTTCCCACGCACTATTTCGAATCCTGTGCACGGTCGCCCTCTAGCATCTTTAGCGTCTACAGCATATTCTCCCAACACATCGGGAGCGATGGTCTCGTATACTAACGCTGTCTCACCATATACCCAAGCCAGAATAGCGGACCACACTCAACAAGAAGAAAAGCTGGCGCAGATCAGACTGGCAAGGTGGGCGGGTGAACTACAAAGGAGTCTTCAAAACGAGCGAGCTAGATATGAGGCAATTTCTCGTGGCGAGAGAGCTGTCTGGCTCACAGAGAAGATTGGCGAGTGCATTGATGACGGGTCTCTTGTACCAGTACAGAACTCATCGTTGGCCGCACGAACAGAGAAGAGCTTGGAGGCAACGAAGCTAGAAGTGCCAAGACTTTCGGGCCACCGTGGTTTGCTGGATCCCGGAGATCCACTTGGACTGCTGAGATGGAATGAAGTTATGAAACGAAAGGGCTGGATCGCGTTTCAAGTCGTAGGATCGGTTGGCATCTTGGGTGCTATGGCGGTTTGGGTTTGGAGGACATGGGGCTTGGGCGATGATGGATATACGACGACATGGCATTGGGGCAGGCTGGCAGGGAGAGCGTAGTTTTGCATCATTGCGGCGATATCCTATGGTTGACGAAGGAAAGGAGTACGATGGATTGGGAGTGATTTGGCATTTAGCACAGCGTACTCATGAAACCGATAGCCAGCTTTAATAACGTGTTCAGATACCAATGTCTGCCATTAGATGTACGGGTAAGGGGTGCCATGTGTGCTTTCAAGACACCGCGGCTCGTCAAATAGATTATTAAAACAATCATTCACTGATACTATTCATGAAACCAATGGCAACCAAACCCTCAAACATCAAACGTCTGGTAACTATCTCATCCTTTCGATGCCAATAAGTCGTAAGCCTCACGCTGTCCATACCAACCACAAGTACCAAGTTACCAGTTGACAACCTCACTTTATCTTGACCGAGTAGTTGCTCTAATCTTTGGCAGAGCGGACCGTTTTCTTGAGCATCTCCACGAACAGCGATATTGTCCGAGTTGCTGAATTAATCGCCCATGAATCTCATACTAGGCATCCATCGTTTGGCCGATCTTGAAAGCATGGCTCGCTCTTCCTGTTGGTGGTGAAAGTGTATAGGCACTATTGTAGGGCGTCGCCCGTTGAATATTACGGTGGTATGGTTTTGGGAGTTGGCTTTGGGAGTTGGATTGACGGATATTTGGACGCTGCTGCCTCTTTTGGGTTAATGGGTTCCGTATAGGTGATTACATTTTTGGATGTTTTGGAATGGCTATTGCCGGCGCTTTGAGATTGACTGTAGAGATCGAACGGGATAGTTTTGAGTGGTGTGGGGGTTTTACACCCCGTGAGATACTGCATTATATACCCCAGTTCTGTGATTTGGTGAATGGGTGGGCTATGGGCCCTTGATTGAGCGAAATTGTATGCGTTGAACAGTCGAGGTGATTATCCTTTTGGATTTTGGAATAGCTATCGCCGTCGCTTTGGGACGTATTGTTGGGCTCCAAAGGCGAAATTTTTGAGGAGTGTAGGGTTTCTACCCCGTGGTATCCTACACTTCCCTCCCCAGATTTGTAGTAATCCGATGAATGGGTGGGCTATTGGCCCTTGATTGAGGGAATTTCGTATACGTTGTGCGATCATGACGGTTAAGCTGGACGATCAAGCTGATTATCCTTTTGGATGTTTGGAATAGCCATTGCCGTCGCGTCGGGACAGGTTGTAGAGTCCAAGGGCGATATGTTTGAGGAGTTTAGGGTCCCTTACCCCTGATATACTACATCTACTACCTCGATTCCGCTATGATGCGGTGAATGCGTGGGCCATGGGCCCTTGACTGAACGAATTCGCATAACTGTCAAGCTGATTATCCTTTTAGATTGTGGAAATAGCCATTGCCGTTGCTTTGGGACATATTGTAGAATTCAAGGGTAATATATTTGTGTAGGGCTTTTACCCCTACCCCAGTTCTGCAATGATGTGGGATTACGGCCTTGACGTGTCACGTGTGTTCTACGCTAAACCTTTTACAGCCACCGTTAGCGCCGTTCGAAAACCTCCTGGAGAACCTTCGAGAATCCCATCACCTATGCTATTTAAGCCTTGACACCTCCAACGACCGAACATCTTTCTCAACTTTACCTAACTTCATTGCAAAAGATCATACCTTCAGTTCAGTCAACTGCTGCGAGCTTTCTCCTAACACTACAAGCAACTGTAAGTCCATCCAACCCTCACCTGCACAGCAACTGAAAGGCATCTTCTTCCCCTTCATCATTGCTCTTCAGCATCACTCCTCACCTTCATTCACGTTGAGCCGCTTGTCGATTGCCCTCTGACTCTTGTATTTTGGCAAGGGCGTGTGCTGACCCAAAACACTAGTGTCCATCAACTATCCCAACATCCAGCTCTTCCAACTCCTTCTACCCAACCTCTAACCACTCACAACTCTACAATCATGCCTCAACAAGAACAGTTTCAGTTTCAAGCTGAAATTAGTCAGCTCTTGAGTTTGATCATCAACACAGTTTACAGCAACAAGGAAATCTTCCTACGAGAGCTGATCTCAAATTGTTCCGATGCCCTTGACAAGATCCGCTATTCTGCACTTTCCGACCCAAGCCTACTCGATTCTGGGAAAGACTTGCGTATCGATATCATTCCTGACAAGGAGAACAAGACTCTGACAATCCGTGATACCGGTATTGGCATGACCAAATCTGTAAGTTGAATTGGCATTCTCGCGACTTTATCAAGCTAACATGATATTAGGATCTTGTCAACAACCTCGGCACAATCGCCCGCTCTGGCACCAAGCAATTCATGGAAGCTCTAACCGCTGGTGCTGATATTTCTATGATTGGACAATTTGGTGTCGGTTTCTACTCTGCATACCTGGTCGCCGACAAGGTCACCGTGGTCTCAAAGCACAACGATGATGAGCAATACATCTGGGAGTCGAGTGCAGGTGGTACTTTCACTCTGACCCAGGATGAGGAGGGTGAGCAGCTTGGTCGTGGGACCAAGATCATCTTGCACTTGAAGGACGAGCAGACCGACTATTTGAACGAGAGCAAGATCAAGGAAGTCGTCAAGAAGCACTCGGAATTCATCTCCTACCCCATCTACCTTCATGTCATGAAGGAGACCGAGAAGGAAGTCCCAGATGAGGATGCCGAAGAGTCCAAGGATGGCGAAGAAGATGAGGAGAAGAAGGCCAAGATCGAGGAGGTAGAAGACGAGGATGAGGAGAAAGAAAAGAAGAAGCCAAAGACCAAGAAGGTCAAGGAGAGCAAGATCGAGGAAGAGGAGTTGAATAAGACGAAGCCCATCTGGACTCGGAATCCGCAAGACATCACTGCTGAGGAGTACGGATCATTCTACAAGACGTTGTCAAAGTAAGTCTGCTCGCTACCACCCATCATCGCGCGTTTGCTAACGTGATTACAGTGACTGGGAAGATCACTTGGCCGTCAAGCATTTCTCCGTTGAGGGTCAGCTTGAGTTCCGCGCTATCCTCTTCGTGCCAAAGCGTGCGCCGTTTGATCTCTTCGAGACCAAGAAGACCAAGAACAACATTAAGCTCTATGTTCGACGTGTCTTCATCACTGATGATGCTACCGATCTCATCCCAGAGTGGCTTAGCTTCGTCAAGGGTGTTGTCGACTCGGAGGATCTCCCTCTAAACCTGTCCCGTGAAACCCTTCAGCAGAACAAGATCATGAAGGTCATCAAGAAGAACATTGTCAAGAAGACCCTTGAGTTGTTCAGTGAGATCGCCGAGGACCGTGAGCAATTTGATAAATTTTATTCGGCCTTCAGCAAGAACATCAAGCTCGGTATACACGAGGACTCGCAAAATCGTCAAGCTCTTGCCAAGCTTCTCCGATTCAACTCTACCAAGTCTGGTGAGGAGACCACTTCGCTGACTGACTACATTACCCGGATGCCCGAGCACCAAAAGAACATGTACTACATCACTGGCGAATCCTTAAAGGCAGTTCAAAAGTCACCTTTCTTGGATTCCCTCAAGGAGAAGGGATTCGAGGTCTTGTTCCTTGTGGACCCCATTGACGAGTACGCCATGACTCAGCTCAAGGAATTCGAGGGCAAGAAACTCGTGGACATTACCAAAGATTTTGAGCTTGAGGAGACCGAAGATGAGAAGAAGGAACGTGAGGCTGAAGAGAAGGAATTCGAGCCTCTGGCCAAAGCGTTAAAGAACGTTCTTGGCGACAAAGTCGAGAAGGTCGTTGTCAGCCACAAGCTCGTTGGAGCACCCTGCGCAATCCGCACTGGCCAATTCGGCTGGTCCGCCAACATGGAGCGTATCATGAAGGCCCAAGCTCTTCGTGACACCTCGATGAGCTCTTACATGTCGTCCAAGAAGACCTTTGAGATCTCGCCCAAATCATCCATCATCAAGGAGCTCAAGAAGAAGGTCGAGTCCGATGGCGAGAACGACCGCACCGTCAAGTCAATCACTCAACTCCTCTTCGAAACATCACTACTGGTCTCCGGGTTCACAATCGATGAGCCAGCAGGATTCGCCGAGCGCATCCACAAGCTTGTCTCACTGGGTTTGAACGTTGATGAGGAGGCAGAGACGAGCGAGGAGAAAGCGGCAGAGGAGAGTGCGGCGCCAGCTGGGGAGGGTGCTGGTGAAAGCGCAATGGAGGAGGTTGACTGAGTCCAGCAACTACTCGGTGTTGTCATGCTTTATGCACTTCTTCTTTTCATTTTTAATCCTTGCATCGTGGAGCTTTACACACCGACTTACCGATTCGAAGGGACAGTCTTGGATGTACTCGCTTCCGATGGCTTTCACATGTAGCCTTTAGTATTTGCAAGCCAAGGCGTTGTTATGTACCTAGATCAAGCATCAAGAAAAGCGAGCGAGATTCCTACCTAGCATTTTGTGTTGCTGCAAGTGCTACACGCAATAGCCAAAGTGTCTCCATGCCTTGATCGCATCCACCCTTTGGCCTACTTACTCCACTTCCTTCTCCCAATGTCCCTTACGCCAACACTGGCCGTGGGAAACGCTCACGGTCATGCCGCATCCTTCTCTACGCTCATTATCCCGTTTATTCTTCTCTGTCTGCCCGTCCAACGTCAGAATCTTACGCCTGCTATGTTTCTAAGACGACGACCAACCTCCACGTACCAGCACTTTATGAGCCTCCACCACTACTAATCTCGTTTTCGCTTAGCAAGGAGGCTGTGGACGTGACATGGAAGAACACCTTCCTTCTTACGGTGTGTTCGTAAGTCCTGCTGCTACTCAGTGGATCTTATTTATTATAACATGAGCTCATGTTATTTGGCCTCCTGAAACAAATACCGCGCTTACAGGTCATTTGAGTTTGGCGTACACTCAAGGTTATGTCGTCTTAATTGTATTGGTGAGCCTGAGTTCGATGTTGGCTCTTCCTCGGTACTGATAGGCATATGGACTTCCAAGACAAGCGATGGGAAAGACAGTAAAGCGTGCAGCTTTCAGTCAACTTTCAGCATGTTTGCTCCTCCGCTAGTCAAGTATAGCGCCAGCCATCGAAGGCTGATCCAGACCATGGCAGCCTATTACGTCGCTTCCCACCCACTGACAATACTAACCCAGTGTTTATACTTTGTGTAGGACGACTTATGGCGGAAGGATTTCTGCATCTTCTGTGTGCTATTAACAGATCCATTTTATACCTGGGGAATACCACGCTAATCCCGCGAGATGACGGCAATAAAAAGCCAGTGCCTGGATCGTTTGAGAGGCAAGGCACCTATTGTGGTTAGAGCGACCTGTGTGCAGGTGGTCAAGGCGGCAGATGCCAGTGTAGGTAGTAGGCCGTCTGAAAAGCTTTATTAGGCTCGATCAAGTCACATTATGGATGTCAGATATGCTTTCGGTACATGTAGAAAGCGTAGAAGCCGCCAGATCTGCGAGGAGGCCCTGGAAGAGGTGAGATGATTCGGTTCTCCTGAGCGCCGTAGTCAACACCCCAAACTTCTACAGCCAACATTTCGAGAGGGTCAGGCGGCGCTTGTTGGTCACAATTCAAGGCTTTGTTCCACGCATTGCAGTAGAGATCATGGGAACAAGCCGCTTTCACCTTTTAGTTTTTGTTAAATGACGAGGAAAGGAGTTGCTGGATATCTACTTTGATGTCCAGTGGGGGGGGCGGTGGGTAGATGGGTTGTAAGGACGAAAGATGACAAGTATGGGTTTGTCAGAGCTGAAAGATGGTCAATGAAATAAATAATATCAATTTGATAATTACCATTATTGTAAGAAGTAGGACCGAGAATTCCCCCACACTACCACTATGACTCGCGTAATAAATATTCATATCACATTGTAAAAAGCCTGACTTAGGAAAGGAAAAAGTTGACTACCGTATGTTACTTTGGATGTTTTGGCCGAGACCACTGAGACCAGCTGATGGCGTCAATCAGATCATGCACGGCGGGAAGGATTACTTTGATGCTTTAGCCCCCCCGTCCACCTCCACACTCTGCCATTCAATCGGGAAGCTCTACTCGTCCCCCCGCGGAGAACTAGGCGACTGCGCTGCACTGCAGGAACAAGAAGACTCTTTCCTTCAAGCGGCAAGCCAACACTCTTCCACCCGACCAACGACCCTCAATCCCCTACAATATCCATTTCTCCTCAACAACTACAATCTCTCAACTTCAGAAGAAAGGGTTGAGGATTTCCCTTGGTCCGCACTAGCCACGTGCGGCTTCAACATATCTGCTGAACCCGACGCCCCTCCCCACTTGCTCACTCCCATCTGTTACCCATTCTAGAGCTCTCCAACGAGAGAAAACTCCGACGTGCACACTCGGCCGCGTCGCGGTCGTTGCATACAGGCCTTGGCGAATGGAGCATTGCATCTGTGACTCGATATGAACCAAGATCCTACCTCGCATTGGTCTCCGATGGTCTCTGGCCCGGAGGATGAGTTCGCCAACTTTCTTGACTTTACAGACCTCGGTTTCGGCGGCTACGATGGTGTCGATCTGCAACAGAATGGGGCCGGGGCAATGGATACCTCAATGGAGGGCGCTGCGGGTATGCTTGGCCTCGGGCAAGAGCATATGCAGCTGCAGCAGGAGCAGCCACCGCCAATGGATCAGCGAAGTCATTCGACCCCCATAAATGGCTTCCATGGCTCTACCGAGTCCTTCCCAGATCTTGTTATGCAGCAGGAGCTTTTCGATCAACAGCAGCAGCAACAGCTACACCTGCAGCACCAGCGGTACCACGGTCCGAATGTTGTACCACCTACACCCAATAGTTTGGAAATCCACGGAGGACATGCGCAGTATTATCGTACCCCGGCAGATCATCAGCAGCTGCATATGTATGATCACTACAGGCAAAACCAGAAGGATCAGGTGGGAGCTCCTAAATGAAAGGCCAAATGTGGATAAAAAAACTAATCTGTTTTTTAGATGATCTTTACGCCTCTCGTGTCTCCTGCTGTGACTCCACTCGATACACAGTTCCAATATCCAGACTACGCTGCGCCTACAGATGCATTCAGTCCCTTGACCTCGCCTGCTTTGAGAGCGCAGAATCAAGCTGTCCACCACTCTGTCTATGGGGCTGTTCGAGGGTCAGATACATCCGATACAACATCGCCCATAGACCCAAGTCTCGAGCTCTCCACACCCATCACCAATTCGGCAGCAGCATCTTTGCGCAAGTCGAAACGGAAAACGTCTTCATCATCCACGAAAAACCCAGCCCGCACTGTAAGGCAATCTCCCGCGATGAAGCCACAGAATAGGAAGAAGCAGCCTTCTAGTACAGTCATACCGCCAAAAGGCATATCCGGGATCATTGAGGAAGTAAGAAAAGCAAAACAAGCAAACAATGCGCAGCAGACGGCTGATGGAAAGCTTCATTTTCCGTACAGTCAAGATAGTTCCGGACCAGATTCGGTCTCTCCGGAGCCATTGTCCGAGATTCTTATGCCACCCCCTGCTACACCCAAATCCAGCTCGGCCAGCAGATCCCCTTACCTCAATGCCAAGCAAAATGGGCACCAAGCAGCTTCTTTGCAGGACCCAAACGGCGAGCCTGCAACTCCAGCATCGTTGATGAAGATTCGCAAAGAGGCGGGAAAAGTGACTGGCTTGAACCGTCCGACGTCTAGCTTGAAAGAGCAGACCGCGCTTGCAGAGGCAGACATGGAGCAAATCATGGAAGACATTGTTTTGCCTGAGCCTGTGAATACAACAAAGAGACCCACCCTGAAACCAATCAACACTGCAGAAGCAAACACAGACCAGTCGGCGCTAAATATGGGTGGTCGGAAGACGCCCAAACATGGCCCCGCAAGTGCACCAATCACGGCAAATACCTCAGCGCTCCCAAGCCCCCAGCTTGTCACTTCGCCTACTAGTGCAGGAGTCATCAAGCGTGCGGATTCCAAATTGAGGAGCAGGGATCCGAAGAAACGCAGTAGCCAAAGCTCTGTGCAAGTCAGCCCTGCCCTACGGCCGAAGATCTCTCCCAGCATCAAACCTTTACTGCCAGAAGGAGGTAATGGTCTCCCCTTTCACCATTTGAGCTCATCAGCTAACACATGGATGCTAGCCATCGTCTCCGCAGAAACCTCCGCGCTTCTGCTCGCCTCGAAATCCAACTACCAGAACATCCTTGAAGGCACCCACCTGCCCGGCGTCTCCTACCCCGAGACACTTTCCACAAACCTCACCTCCAAACGAACGTCCCACAAAATCGCCGAGCAAGGCCGCCGCAACCGTATCAATACCGCGCTCCAAGAGATTGCAAGCCTCTTACCCCCGTCCACCCCGCACCCCAATGATCAATCCGGCGGCACGGGAGGAACGAGTCCGAGCCTCATGATGAACGGCACGCTAGCACAGCAGAGTAACAGCAAGGCTAGCACGGTGGAGCTAGCCATTGAGTACATCAAGAGCCTACAGAAGGAGCTGAGCGAGACGAAGGAAAAACTACGGGCATCGGAGAGAGAAAGGGAATCAGAAAAGGCCGCGGATAAGGAGAAAGGGGACTCCGACGCAAAGGGAGGTATTATGGAGACAGAAGCTGCCTGAACAACGGGCGGTCATCAGTACTCTCTTGCATGCGGCTTTTGCTCGCAAAGCGGCAAAGCGGCGTTCTTCTTATGGCGGCGGATCATCCCGGGAATGCAGATGTGCACATACGGGGGTTTTCGTTACGTGCGATGCTGCCGTTGCTTTTGCTATGCGAATTTCCCACAGCCGAAAGTCTGCTGGCTGGCTGGCTGGCTGGCGTCTGGCGTTCAGCCGGCTCCTGAAGCCGGTTCTGGCTTGCTTTATATATCATGGAGTGGAGTGGAGTGGAGTGGAGTGGGAGGCATTCCTTTTTTAACTAGAGCAGGTTGGCTGGCTATCTATTTATCCCTTTTCTAGCACGGGCGAATCGGCGCAATCGGTATACCGCGTGAGCTGTGTTCGTTTTGTAGGAGGCGGTTTTATCTATATTGGTTTGCATATCAAGTAAATATACCGGACTGGACTGTACTGTTGCTGAGAAAAGTTTGACAAATGTATATTAAATAGACTTTTGTTTTGTGTCACGTACGAGTACGCGTGTGTGTGGTGTGGTGGCTGCGATCTTATCGATCTCGATCTCATTCGTGACCGTGCGAGTGAGTGAGTAGCGGCTTGGATATAACATGGTGATTTGAATCAGAATATATTCGGAAAATCTATATACAATTTCATGCCCATAAATACATACATCCGGGAATGCTCCCCCCAAACAATCGAGTCCAGCATACGGGATCGCAGCGGCGAAAGAGAGGATATCCCAAATGCCCCGGGCGCCAGCGCTAAAACCCAAGAAAAGAAGCAAAATCTATACAACGTCCCGTCGTCGCAAAAGGAAAAACTTTGCGCGAGGGAAAACACCGCAAAAAAACGGGTGTCGGAAAAGGTTTCCAATCACAAGGCCGCGATCAAACCCGCCGCTCCGACCAGCAATCCCAGCCACGCGCCCGGGCCATCGACGCCCCTGGTCCTCGACGCCGCAGCAGACCTCTTGGAGCCGCCGCCGGCGGAATAGGAGCCCGCGTTGGGGATGCTCGCGTTGACGTAGTCGGGTCCGCATATCTGGTTGACCATGGTGGCGGCGTCGACGTAGTCGAGGTTGAGCGGTTGGCTCTTGTTGGACGCGGCGGCCGCGTAGGCGGCCATGGTTTGCGAGAGGCACGGGTCGCAGGTCGGGATGCTGCCCGGGGGCAGGCGGAGGCCGAGGGGCAGGTAGTAGACGTAGCTGTCCGTCGGGGAGGTCTTGTTGGTGACGGCGTTGGCGAAGCAGTAGGTCGTGTCGTTGTTGTTCTGGTGCGCGTCCGGATCGTTGCCTGGCGTCGGGCTGTTCCTCAGGCACGAGGTGTTGTGCGAGACGTCGTAGGCGAGGAGGCCGGCGTAGGCTTGGCGGACTTGCGGGTTTTCGCGGTTGTAGTCGTCTTGGCAGGCGCTCGAGGAGCGGAGGGTGAGGGCGAAGGAGGACATGAGGGTTGAACAGGCGGGGAAGGGGACAGAGCAGGAGGCGTCGAGGACGGCGGTGATGGCGGAGAGGGAGCGGCTGGCGTCGAAAAAGGACATGGAGTTCTGGGAAATGCAAGGTTAGTTGTTGGGGGATTGCTTTGAGGGAGAAGTCGTCCTGCAAGAAGGGTGACATACCTGGAGGAGGAGGCTAAAAGGCAGGCAGGAGATGAAGGTGTCGTTGTTGACCATGGAGCGGAGAAAGGTGGGACAGCTGGGTTGGGTGTAGTTGGTGCCGAAGCCTCCGTCAAAAGCCCTAGGGAGTGACGAGGTGGTAGTTGAAGAACCTGGACTCGAGGTCTCAGAGGCCTCGGCGGCTGTAGTCGTTGACGCGGTTTCTGTGCTCGCTGAGCCTTCTCGACGGAGCAACGCTGGCTGAGGTACGGGATTTCCGTCGAACATTATCCTTCCGTCTACATAGTGGCCTTTAATGGCTCGAGTGCGAGAGCCTGCATGTTCTACTGCCTCTGTTGGCATGCACAGTACCGATAAAACCATGATCATGAAGAGGAAAATTTGAGTCAAGCCGGGCGGTAGACGATGCATTGAAAGCCGCCGCCGACCCGGTCGAGGTCTCTCGTGTGGTGTTGTTATCATCGCCGCATGCTGCACTTCCGCCCTTCTGCACTTTGTGCGATGTGATGGTAATGAAGTATCCGTAAAAGAGGCATTGAAACATTCTTGGAGTCCGGCATCTCTGTGATCTTCAAACCGATTCATTATTGGTGTTGGATGTGCCGCAACTCCAGCATTGCCACGCTGTCGCTGCCAAAGAGCAGTCTTAGAACGACATGGACATGTGAAGCCGTAGGCTCAAGGGCGTCGCAGAGCCTAAATGCAGCGTCTGGTATGGGGTGGGTGGCAGATATTGGAAGGATCACGCTAAGGGTTCGTTCTTCCCGGGTTGTATTCTTCTTTGAGTCAACTGTGGATTAAAAGAGTGACTTGAGTAGGCCTGAATACTTGGACCGGCGTTCACATGGACAAGAAGGTACTTTGGGAATGAACGAGGGGAAAGTCGATATAAGGAAATGAGAAGTGATGAAAAAGGAAACAGGCAAACCCTATTAGTAGTAATGTCATCTCGATGTTGGTGGTCCACCCAAACTTGTGTGCCTGCATTGAGATTAGACCGATTGAGTTTAGACACATGGCTGAGCGCAGTGCGCTGTGCGCTTGCACGCTTAGGACGCATAGTTTGGTGGATTCTTATGCAGACAATATAGGCCTTCAACGGTAGCTTATCCCTAGCTTGCAGTATTCGGCCTCTTTTCGTGGGATGCTCCAGTGGACTAATGTCTTGGTGGACTCTTGGTGTCCCATAGTGTCCAATGATTTGTGGCTTGGGGCGTGCCCCAGGGGCCTAAAGGCGTTGCGCAAGGGTTCAGCCCAGGGAAGTCAAGGCGATTGACATTTGGTCGCAAAAAAGAGCGACTCGTCGTCAGTGTAAGAAATTCCCATTTAGTCTTGCTGACGGCATAGAAATCTTTGTACAACGTGCGGCTTGATTGATGAGTGAGCCTGCTCTCTGAGTCGTCAGGATTCTAGGAGTTTTTCCGTAGACTTTGGTCTTGTTGATCTCCCTTGCTGATCCCCATTTCTTATCCACGAGGACCCGTTGAGGCTCAGCAGGATAGTACCAACTACCAAGTCGTAAATCGTTAATCGTAAACATAACTTGTGTTGGTCCTTTCATATCGCATCGATGTACCTAGATACGCTTATCCACAAGGCTGCCGTGCCGCAGCCCGCCTTGGTGCTACGGTGTCCCACGGCTTGGTCCATGCTTGGCTGTCAGCATGAATATTGGCCATGGATGTTACCTGCAAAAATCCTGTATCTGCTAGCTGTTGACTTTGGCGGTAATTCAAATAAAGTAGCCACCTTCGCCTAAAAATCCTGTTGTCTGTTTCGTGTAGATAGGTAGTCCACTTAATACCATCGTGAGAGCGTACGTACTCCGTCGTAGTACTCGCAGAAATTTTCTGCACAGTAGCACTGTGAAACGTACAAAGCGCATCACCTCCCAGGATCAGTCTCACTCTTCTGTTATTCCATGTAAACGCGCCGTAAACGGGCGAGGCAGGATACAAGAGTGCGAGGCAATGCTCTGAAAAAATGGGCGGACAACACGAGAGACTTTCCCTTAAAAATGATGGCTTTCCCGTCGGTGCCCAGAGCCACCAAGTCCCTAGCCCCTCATGACCGAACACCAA
Source organism: Xanthoparmelia taractica (assembly GCA_033085395.1). Classification (NCBI taxonomy): domain Eukaryota; kingdom Fungi; phylum Ascomycota; class Lecanoromycetes; order Lecanorales; family Parmeliaceae; genus Xanthoparmelia; species Xanthoparmelia taractica. Next base: position 16,330 of record JANQBS010000044.1, on the reverse strand, counting down.
CGGAAAAAAAAAGAATTGCATCTGACTCTTTCTCTAGGTTCAGTATAGTAGTAGTGTGTGAATGTAAGGTATGTCGCAGTGACAAATACCCGCTCAATTCATCTCAACCCTCCTCGGCCGAGCACCAACGGCGAAGGGCTGCAATCCTTGTGCTGGTGGTGTGGACAGCAGTCCGGGTGGATGCTTGGACGATGCTGTGGATGCGTACTAAGTCCCCTGTAGATACGCGCTCAACTTAGATACCATGTGCGTGTCCGAGATAACGCATCGTGTCCCTTTTCCCCGAGACATCTTATGCTGCGGCCCCGCGGGTTGGCGGGACGATGTAAGTACTGTAGAAGCGACAGTCCTACCATATGTGATTGATAAGCCGATGCCAGGGGAATTTCCAATCTAAAAGTAGATTGCGGCTCCACTGCTGCGCTTTTGCACGCCATATAAAGAAAGTACTTATACTTATAGACTCTAGTACGTACAGTAGGTCAAAAGGGTGTGGAGAAGAAAGGGGTCAACAGGGAAAGGGCATCCAGTGATTTTTTGGCGCTCCAAGGTACTTCTACCCGAGTGCTGCGAGCACGGAGCATGCCTTCTTTTGCCCGATTGGTAGGGGTAAAGGAACGTCGTAGTATTCAACATAATTCAACCCTGGACTTACGACGCAAATACAATACATGCGAAATGACTCGAACACTTGAATTTAAGAGGAGCTTGACGAGTTTGCTGAAGGCAATAGTTGTAGCGGATGCATCTTGCAATCAATGTCCACACTTCGCATGGACAAGTCAATCCAAGTCAATCCTTTGCAAGCTACGCATTTTCCTAAATAGAAGTTCAAAACTGACAGACGTTGAATACAGATGCCATGACCCATCTACCCTACATCATAGACTTCTATCTCTTTGCCCCCATAACAACACCAACCATCAATGCATGTTATAACGCAGCACTTTGCCTCTTCCTATGCATGCAATCCCAACGCCATCTCACTCACACCCTCTCGTCCGCAAAATCCAAAAATTCGCAGTCATCCTCGAAGATCTCATCTTCTGCCCCCGTCCCTCCTCCTCCATCTTTCGTGCTGCGCTTTCGCCGTGTCGTGACAACGATTTGCTGACCTTCCTCTGTATTGCCTTTCATACTGATGACGTTTTCCATCCGTGATGGCCTTGTTTCCATTAAATCTGCACCATCATCTTGGTGCCCGGTGGAGCTAACGCTGATCTTCGTAGCGGGTATGGACTCCCCAAAGACCCAGGTGTTTGTCCCCTGAGAAATAGTAGGAATGGCAGATGTGACCTCGCCACTATAGACGTAGAGATTGACCCGACGGTCTGTGTGAAATGGTTGGTAGGCCAAACTTGTGTCAAGTTCAGCATAAGACAGAGGGTGTGTTTTGAGTTTCGAGGTCAGTGATACTGGTAATGCAGATTGTGGCAGCCAGAACGAGCCGCGAGGCGTTGAAAATTCTGGGGATGATCGAGAATTGGGAAGTTGTTGATTCGTGACGTTGTGAATTGGGACCGGCTCTTTTGGAAGACTAAACTCGACTGGTCTATTGCCAATGACTGAGGGCCGTCGCTGACGGTGTTTGGAGTTGCTGCTCTGGCGGATATTGTAGATCCGTACAACTCCTCCACCTGTTATAGCTATACGGTCGAGGCCTTTTCCACTGAGCCATCGGACGCAGCCCGGGACTACAGCACTCTGTGAACTGGGTAGAGCTAAACGATTCTCGCCGAGGTGGCGGATGGTGTTGACGGTACCTGCAGCTGCTGCACCAACAGAACGGTTGAATCCAGCTGCCACAGCGCGTCCACTTTTAGCACCAATACCGGCGGTCAACGCCATACCGCCAAGTCCGGAAAAGCCGGTCCCTATGCTTGGACGGCGCCCACGAACAGCGTCGAAAAGGGGTTGCGTTTTGCCAGTAAACATGCCAAAGGCTGAGGAAATGGTACTGCCAGCGCCGGCCGACACCGGTCTTGGATTATCATCGTTCTTAGCACTTGTTGCATTCGATTTGCTTACAGCAGTGGTACTGCGCAAAATCCGCCGAGACGGTGGCCAAAGAGCCGCGGATGATGGTAGATCATTAATGTGGACAGTGCCCCTGTCAGTGATGATAGCCAGTCGATCGCCTTTGGGTTCAGTCCAAACAACGTCCACGATCCTGGCCTCGGTCATCCGAGTTATCTTTGCGATTTGGCGGACACTAGGACCTTTCGGCGATGGGTCAGGGTCTCCTGCACGTCCAGGTTCGCCATGCAGCATGCGCATCAGGTCCCAGACATGCTCAACATCCCCCTTTGCACTTGCCGTCAGCAAGCGTAGGCCGTTTGGAGAGAATGAGAGCAGGCTACATCCAGTCGGGAGGGAGAAAGTAGCCGCCGGCTGCATCAATGAAGCAGCTTTTGATTGCTGACTTTTTGAGACCTTTTCCAGATCTAAGATTGAGACCAGCGCGGGCTGGTTTCTAACTCGATTTACTGGGGTTTCTTGTGCATGGGTTGGAGGAAAATTTTGCTGGTTTGGTAGCACTGATAAAGCAGGGTTAGACGGAGGAGCTGCGGGTCCTTGCTGCCTTTGTTCGGACGGTTTGGACCAGTAGTTGCTCCATGCCTGCTTGCCTTCAAGTCCAACCCACTGAGCGGTCTTCAGAAACCCCTGTGCAATATCCCTAGCAGCTTTGTTGAGCAGGCCTTCCCCTTCTGGAGTGTCAAGATCACACGTTATTTGAGGTTCCGCAGCGGGTGCATGGGAGCTGATTCCGGGGGCCTTATGGCCCGAAATGTCAGGCTCTATCTCTCCATGGAGGGTAGTGTGAGCAGAAGACGACGGCGGTGCAACGGCAAGCCATCGGTTGCTCAGGGCAATAATTGGAGCATTGGATCGGCGGGTACCTGCAGCGAGTGCGTCATGCAATTGTGCGGGGCCAGATTCAGTGGAAGAGGTGGACATGCTGCGAGTCTTGCTTGAACCAGTCCGTGTCCATACCTTACCTAGGCATCTGAAGCCTGGCGCCGTCTCGGCACTTCCATGGACAGTCCTCTCAAAGATGAATACTTCCCCGCTGATGCCCGAGCTGATAATTAAAAATTTTCCTTTCGCTTGGATACTTAGGTCCCCTACAGGAGGAGCCACGGTAGTAGGCGAAGGTCCGCCTTTAACTTCGACCATCGGACTCCTAAATAGCGTCCTTATATGCTGTCCTTTCCTCAGCGAATAGATTTCCACAGTGGTCTGGTAATGTATTATGGCAGCCGCCTGCAGAGCCTGCATTTCCGATACCGAAGGCTCGAACTCTTCAACTGCCTCATTGTTTCTTGATCTGGATGGAGTACCGGACAAAGTATGTGGACCATGAACAATAACAGCGACCAATGGCTCGAGCGGCCGGTCACTGACGCACTGAGAGTGAAGTATCTTGGCACCAACCACAGATCCTCGAAGACCCTCCAGGCGACCAATTGGATCGAACCGTTTCTTATCAATGTGATAGATATTTAAGCCATGGTTGAAACCCACAAGCAAGACGTCTTCTGTGTTCCCAGAGGCCTCGTGTCCAGAAGGCGAGAGGCTGTCAAAAACACAGCAGAAACCCTCACCGGGTACGCGGTCTTCCGGCACCGGCTCAGGATGACCTGTGTCAATCTCTGGGGCTGCGTAGTAATGCGCTTGCTGAAAGTGGGGCGCTGGTGGATAGTGCGGATTCTGGGAGTTCATAGACGTAGGCCTCCTATTGGGCGGAGACGATCCCATATAGTCGCCAAAGCTCTGATATTCCTTGGTCCGCTGTATAGGCTGGCGGTAGGCAGCCCTTGGCGACGTTGATGGAGAGGTGTGTGAGAATCCTCCGCGAAGCTCCGGATCAAGAGGCGAGCGGTATTCCGGGGGGGAACCGGCTCGGCTGATTCCGTTACTGTAGTCCTGGGGAGGACTGCGACCATGTGGTATGTTCTGAGCCCACTCTGTTGTAGCTGGAGCGGGTATGTCTGATGGTCGTGTGGGGGAGGAAGCATCCCAAGCTTCTAGACGAGGAGACGAGATGCCGTTGGAGAGCGCTGGAGGAGGGGGCATGGAAGTATGCAGCTGCGCGAGGATCGAAGGAGGAGAGGTCCTCAAACACGCGCAGAAATCAGCTTGATTCATCATGTTTGGCAAAACCCGCTCTGCGTACTGTCTTCAATCGATCTTGACTTACAACTCTTGGGGCAAACCCCAGGACGACCTCTCCGCGTTCTCTCCACCAGTCTCATTTTTCTTCCGACTCTTTCTCGGGCCTCTGCGACTCGGCGAGCGCCTTCTTGAAGCTTCTTCTTGATAGAAAGAACCGATCTCGGCAGCCGGCTGCTGTTGGCTTGACGCTTGGTCTGACGATGGGGGCATTCAATTTGTAGGAGATGGCTTCAGAATACGAGATGCGTATGTTTGCGCTGCGTATCAGCTCCCAAATGAAGAGTCGTTCTCACCAGGAGATACTCTATATAGCAGATGCAGGTGACCGAAAAAGTTGGCGCCTGGACGGAGCTGGTGACAGTAATAAACGTGACGACTGGTGTCACCTGATTCACTCGCAAGCAAAATAGTGGTTTATATGCAAGCAAAGAGGGGTGGTGGGGGAAGTTGTCGCAGCTCCCGGAGCTTGCAACACTGTTTCCGGCGTGTAGGAGCTGGAATTGAATACCTTAGTGGTGGGCCTGATTAAGGAACATACGAACAACAACTTGTACCGCCAATACGACACCGTGATCTGCAAGTCTTTTACTACAATACAAGGAGGTCTAGAAGTCTGACGGGTGTACAAGTAGCTCTTTGAGGGGTTGAGACCAGTCTAGGCGCTTCTTGGTGGGGGTCATACTCAGGGTTGCGCCCTAGCAACGAATGCCGTGTCCATCTGCTCTTTCCGCGGGTATTATCTGCAACTTGTAGAATAAGGTACATAAGACTTGTTCCTTTTTGGGGAGAGCGACTCTAAAACATCACATCTCATAGGTCCTTCCACGCCTCCAATCAGGAAACCCTGTCGATCCTTCATTCTCGGCCCATTCCCCTTTAACTGTAGCTTCGACGGCGACGGCCTGATCTAGGAGGTGGTGTGCGGCTGCGAGACGAGTATGAAGGGCTTCGCCTTCTGCGCTCCCTTCTAGGCGATGGTGAACGAGAAACATCCGAAGGTGTGATGGACCTGGCTCGGCCTCTGCTTCGTCTCGGCGGTGTTTGTCGCTCTCTACCCCTGCCGAAGTCCCTTCGTGAAGGTGTTCGAGAGCGGCTTAAGGAGAATTGACGGCGCCGTGCTGTACGCGAGCGCGACGGTGAGCGTGATCTCGACCGCGAAGACGTAGTATACGACGAGTATGAAGAGTAGCTGGATACTGAGCTCTCTGAGTCTGAGTCTGGTTCCGGAGGCGCTATCACCGCGGCAGGCTTGGGAGCTTTCTTTAGATGCTCCCTCATCTCCTCTGTCAATCCACCCATACCAATGCTAGTGAAGTAGTTGATAGAGAAACGTGTGTTACGAGGGTTGTCCAGCGGAAATAAGCCTTCGAAGTAAGAGCTTTGGAGAGGATCCTTGAGGCGGGTTTGGAGTTTCGCCATGCCGAGAGCTTCAGCCAAATCCTGAATCAGAATCTTGATAAATATGCGACTACTGCTGGTGGTTTCCTCTTCGTTTAGGTGAATGATAGACAGGACGTGCCATCCGGTGGCGTCGCTTGAGAGCATGTGGCCCCAAAATCGAGCAATGTTGCGCAGCCTATTTGTCTCGAAGCGATGAATGGTACTGAAATAATGCTCAAAGCTTGCCTCGAATTCAGTGGCCCAAAGGCGATTGAGCTTCGCAAATCGTTCCCCCAAAAGACCGAAGAACTTGGAGTAGGTTTTCTCTTGACTGCAACATTCCACGATCATACTAGGAAGCTCGGATTCTTGCCCGGCTGGTAGAGTAATCTTCATGAGCTTGTGACAGGCTTCTTCAAAATCAATGGAGCTCATGATTGTTAAATATATCGTTCTGCGGAGGTTGACTAGGTCCGTATTTGTCTGATCCTTGATTTCCAACTCACGTTCTGCGGTTTCCTCTGGGCCGCTGTCAGACTCAGAACCGCTTTCATACTCGTCGCCATCGTCTTCCCCATCAGCTTCCCCAAGAATCTCGGATTTGAGCTTCCTATATGCTTCTTCGTGTTCTTCAAATTCGGCATCGTATTTAAAGATATTAAGGCCGTCCTCGACATCCAATTCATCGTCTAGACAAATTCGATGAGTGATTTGATCCTCCTCCTCCACTAAGTCCAATTCTTCAGGAACGCTGACATTGTTCTTGTATTTGTCCTTGCGAACTTGGAAAAGGACCTCTATCATATACTGTGTGCGGGTCTCAATGTCTGAGTCGTTTAGTATGTGCCGGAACTGGTCGAATATCGCGTTGGCAATTGCAGGATTCATTTCTTCGAGATGCTGACCACATTCCCGAGTCAGGTTGACTGCAATTTCCACTGAGTCGTCTGTCGGATGGTGAAGCAACAACAAAAGGATCTGCGCCGCTATCATCTCGTGACAGACCTGCACATTCGTAAGCTGTGCCAAAAACGTTGTCGAAGCTAGCAAAACCGGCTTATCGTTCCTTTTGAAAGCTTTCTTAAATTGTACGATTAGACGTTTCACTAGCAGCTCGCCAACCTGAGGGAGCTTTGTGTTTACTATGGCTACCATTGCCGCGTACACCGCAGAGAATGGAAGCGCTTGGGCCTGAGAGCGTTGGATACTTCTGCAAAACAACCCTGTGACGAGGTCAATACACTGTCTCCGAGGTATTAGGGAATCACATCTGAGAGAAATCTACCTTTTCCACGTACAAGGTTCTCTCCAAAGAGCTCTGGCACAATGTTTTTTATGTTCCCAACATTAACCTTGTTGACTAGCCCATTGATGCTCTTCTTCAGCGCCTCCCACGCCATACGCTGGTACTCTTTACTGGCCTTATCCGTAACCTGACTCTGCAACGCCCGCAGCCGCGCAGGCGGTACGTAGGTGCCCCCAGAGCGAGCGCTGAGTAGCTTGTTATACTCCTTCTTCGCCAGCTCCTGCTTGTCCTCCGCGGTCAGGGGTTTCGAGTCCACGGGTTCTGCAGCACGTTGCCGCAGGCGCTCTGTGAGATGGCGCTCGCGGTCATCGGCAAATTTTGGGCCGCCATCTTTTAGGACGGAGCCTCCGCCGAACCCGTTGCGAGGTGGTGAACGACGACGGACGGGGGAGGGTGAGCGGGATGGCGGGGAGCGTTTGCGGGGGTTGTAGGATACTGGGTGGACTTCTTGTGGGGGAGGAGTGGGGAGGCGGACTGCTGAGAGCATCATGGTGGTCCCTTGGGCGTATAGTGAGAGATGGCGAGAAGGCCTGATTTGAAGTTGATTAGTGAGCCATATTGGTCTTGGTGGTTGAATGTGAGTCTTGAAAATGAACATGAGCTGGAGGTCAAAAAACACTAGCGGCGACTCAGCCTTATGGAACATTGAAATTCACTTTGCTGGCCCAAAACTCGAAAACAATTCCAACAGCTCCATTCAACTTTGACATAGTATACGAGGTCATTCTTTCACCATTGCTGGATATTACACATTCATTCACAAACCACACCATGGTTCGAAACCCTTCTCAACCCAAACTCAAACGCCTGACTCGCTGACTTCTTTCCCCCCAGCTTGACAGACTAGTCGGGCTAGCAATGCTCATAGTAGCGACTACAGTCTTCCTCTACTACACCACATGGACTCTCCTCATGGTACGCCCCCGCTCAAATATCAAACGACCATCATCTCCGCTTCTTGCTTTCCATCCATCCACCCACCAACCTTCCCTTACAAGCGTCCGCTAACACCTCCTCCCCCCTCCCTAGCCCTTCGTCGACCAAGGCCACCCCCTCCATGACTTCTTCCCGCCCCGCGTCTGGGCCATCCGCATACCCGTCATCCTCATCCTACTCGCGTCGGCAGTCGTAGGCAGCTTCCTGAGCGTGGTTATGATACGGAGTAATCGGAAAAAGGCAGCGAAGGCGAGGGCGGCGGAGGCGGGGAAGAAGAAAGCGTGAAAGGCAACATGGCGAGAAGGAGAAGGAGAAGGAGAAGGAGGAGCTGTGATGTGGTGTGGTGGGAGCGTGGAGTATTGTGTGTTTGTGTGTGTGTGTATGTGGGCTGTATACTATCTACAGGGTACGGGTATGGGAGGCACAGTCTATTGCATTTCTGGGCTCACTGCGTATGTGGGTAGAGTTTCAAGGCGTTGACGGGGTAAGGGGAACTTGTGTCTAGATTCTGGAATTGTCGACTCGTGGTGGTCCATTTCGGCTGTGGAGCTACGTTCTCAGTCCTGGCTGGCTAGAGAAGCAGGCGTGTGGTTGATCTTTCTCTCGGTCAAACTTGGCTTCTCTGCACCACTGGGTCACTCTGCCAGCGCACATTGATGGATCACTGAGTGACAAAAGCGGACGCTCACGCGGCAAAGTCACTGGAAGAAAGTCAGTTGCAGCGTAATCCAAACACTTGAATTAGGTGGTCTTTGAATGCAAATGTAGTTCTATTTGTTCCCATTCTTGCAAAGAAGCGCCATTAACAAGATTGAAGAGTGGAGTGAACTGCCAGTGACCAGAAAACAGACAAAGGCTAGCCTGTGACAGAACCGTCAATGATGGTCGGCCCTGAGGTCAATGATGAAGAGGCCGCACTGCTGGTTGAACTGCCACTGTTGATTTGTCGTCGACGAGCGCCATTGCTCACGTGCACCTTCAACTTCCGTCCCTCGAAATCAAGGTTATGCAGTCGTTCCTTCGCTCTCTCGGCATCATCCTCTCTGGAAAATTCAACCGACCATTTGTTGATATCGCCCTGCTTGGGCATCTCATGCTGCACATACGGCATCTTTTGCTCTAGCCGCTCGCTAAGGTCCTCGTGTGTCACCCCGGCTGGGACATTCCGAATGATTACTTTATAGGCTTCGCCGCTTGCCCTATCTTGGAACGCGTGTGAAGACCCAGATTGGTTGCGTGAGCTTGAAGGCGTATACCCGCTTGATGAACTTGAGATACTGGAGTTGTGATTCGTGAATTGGGAGGGGCCACAGCCGAAGCTCCTGGCTGGTAAGTATGCGTCTGGAATAGCCGATACACTCGAGGTTCTTGATGAGGAAGAAAGCTCGGGTGTCTTGTGCAGCGCCCTGGACAAGTCTGGTTCTTCGCCTGCATCGCCTACATACGGTAAGAGATTTCCTAGAGGCTTATGGTATGGGTTCAGATTTGTTGTGTATGGAGAGGTATGATGTCTTAGTACTGCATCGACACTGTTGAAAGAGCTCTGCATTGGAATGCTAGCAGCTGGAAGGCGCTGTGGGAGAACCCGGTCATGAGAGATATTGGAATCCCGTCCGGGCCGATGTGCAACCATGTTGTGAGTTGGGGTTTCAGCCTGATTTGTTCGTGGTCTGAACGGTCCTCCAAAAATTCGTGACTGGGAGATGCTTAGGTCGGGCGATGCTATAAGATTAGGTAGAAGGATACCTCCCCTAACTCGATCTTTAGGCCCATCAAGGTACTTAGTCCCGTTTTGGCCGTGTTCGCATAACCATGCTTGTAGTGCATAGCCCTCGAACACGTGGCCTCGGATCAATTCTATCCAACACTATTAGCAACGCTGGAAAACCAAAGGCCTTCGAAATACACACTGAATAATTCGCGAGCATCGTCTCGATGTTTAAACTCACAACTTGCGAACAGATCTCCATGGCCAAAACATATTTCAACATTGACAGGGATATCTGCGAGTTTGTGCATAAGGGCGAGCCTACGGATCTCATCTCTAACTGGTCTCCAAATTCGTTTCGCTGAAAGCTCGCGGAGCTTCGGGGGTAACTGTATCATAGCACAGCGATCAGTAACAGTACTGTAATCAGAGCAACAACTTGTACCCACGGAACTTAATAATATGCTATGTATCGCACTGTTTGTTTGATCCCCAAGAGTTCTCACCATTCTGGGTACGAGAGTTTGACGTTTCTTTTAGATCGGCGTCCACCCCACCAACGCTGTGCTCGGCGTCTGGTCGTCAATGCGGATCAAGAGGGCGACAGTTGATGACCAAGAGACATTGATTTTGCGAGAATAGTAGAAAGTCCTAGACACCAGGTACAGTCAACGAAAAGCTCTTCACGACTAATCGTTCAAGAAATGACAATAAACCTCGTGACCAGGACTGGTATCCTGGAGCAGTGTTGAAGTTTGTGAAAATGGACGGCGTTCACACAAGATAGAATGATCTCAAGAATCTTTTCACAAGCCCCTATGAGAAGATGATTTGAGACAAGTAGGTGAGATCTAAGGCATTAAGTGTCAGCCAAATGAGCCTCCAAGACACTGATCTGATCAGGACAAGAACTCCTGTCGAGGACTGGACAGGAGATATTCGTGGGAAACGTGGGAAAGCATGGCTGGCTTAGTCTTACACCCTACGACCCCAATGCTTAGGAACCATTCGAGGTGTTTTTCGTGGGTATCGCTGCAAGTACGAATCTTCCGAAAGGGACGCAGGGGCTCAACGAAACACTTGCCCCCCCACCTTGATTGTTAACGTAAGCCCTGGAAAGCTCGAGTTTGGTCAAAAGGACACAACGACGCCAACGAAGATAGAGGATAGAGGCTGCTCCTCCATGTAGATGCTGCGAATGATTCCAAGCCGAATGGGAACGTTCCAAGCTAAGAGTGTAGAAACAAATTTGTGCTGTCAGAACAACCACCCGAGGATCACAGTATATATGAAGAAAAGTCTTCAAGGCTCCCATACTGGCATCAGCTACTCGATTCTGCTGGACACAGAGAAATACCTCAAGCGTGGCATATGTCTCGAATGCCTTTCGCCTCGGACAAATTCAGTGTGTCCCGGACTCTTGGGTAGCACACCTAATGCACGCCAAAGCCTTTAAACTACAAACTGGACCTTGATAGAAATCTGAGGCAACAACCGGAAACCGGTCTGCTCAATTTGTCCGTGTGCTCAATGCAGAGGTTGATCTCCGGATTAAGCTGTAATGTGATCATTTGATGCTTGATGGAGGCCTTAACAAATAGTGACAGCGGGGCCACAGCAATACTTGGGGATACCTACCAACGTAGAGCTGCTCCCGAGAAACTTTTCATGTGCGTTTCCTGACTCTCAATCCGGGGAAGGCGGAACTCCATGATTTCTCCATAAGCCAACCATGCTGCGGTCCGCACTCCATTGCCGGGCCATATGCAGTTTTGACCATGATAGATAGCTTGCATCAGTCATTGGCAGAGCATGAATGGCGGTGAGCGACCGTGAGAAGTTTGGGACCCGTTGGTGGAGATGAATGAAAGAGCTAAAGCTTGGAGGTGGTTGAAAGACAAGGATCCTGCGATAGAAATTGACCTCTCAGAGCCGGATTAGTGATGACTAAGTATCGGTATCTCTCTCATGTACGAACCCTCGGCAGTTCGGCTTGTTCAAGTCGTGCATCACAAAGGGAACACCCAAAACGCAAGGCTGCAGAAACCAACCTCTCAAATTCCGCTCTGCTCCGCGAGATGCAGAATCTTGACCTTAATAGGGCGAGTAGAATGAGCAATCCTCAGCACGAGCGATGTCGAGTCATGGAGAGTGAGTTGGCGAATTTTCGAGTATGGACGAGGAAATGCAGATGAGTCCCAGCAGGCAAAAACATCCCAATCTGGCTGGACATAGAACCAATATAGAGACATTTTTGAGCAAAGGAGAAAGGAGCACGTACGACAATCGGCAATATACCTAGACACTTGGAACCATATGGGTTTCACGCTTGGAAGTTCAGTATTTATGGACACATATATACTGTGTCAACACCAAGAACGCCTTGCTCCGCATTCTAGAAATACTGTAGACGACCTCTAATCGTTGAAGTTGGTTCCACACGTTTGGAAGCCCGGGTGGATAGCGGCCGGGGTTCCCTACAAGCTTCCTCTCCTGGGGAAACCAACCCCCTGAACAGCTCCATGGTCCGTAAACCATGACACCTTGTCGGCCCCACCTTCGTTGACCAGGCCGCATGGGAGGCTCCTTCCCTCCTCCGTATCGAAAATCTTACTCAAGATCTCCCTCTTGCCATCACCTGTTGCCACGAAGGCTATCTTGATCCCTCCCACCACAACCGGTAAGGTTAGCGTGATTCTCTTCTTTGGTGGCTTCGGGCTGTCTTCGACGGGTGCAACCCATGCATCTGATTCTCGCAAGATTTCATGATTAGGGAAGAGGGAGCATGTATGTCCGTCGGGTCCGCAGCCCAGTAGGAGGAGGTCGAAGATTGGGATCTTGACGCTGTCTTTGGCTGCAAAGGACTTCATAAGCGCGTCTTGATACTGGTCGGCCATCTCTTGCACATCGTCCATATACTGAACGTCGATTGGATGGACTGTGGGCTTGCCCATGCTCTCTGGTATTTTGTCCAACAACTCGTCTTTGAGTAGCTTGTAATTGCTGTCTTCATGGTCGAGCGGAACAGCCCGTTCGTCTGCGAAGAAGACTTCCCATTTGGGGAAATCTACTTTGCCCTCTTCATCATCTCGGGCAAGCAGGGCTTTTGTGAGAGTTTTAGGCAGGGAGCCACCCGATACGGCGACCTTGAAGGCGTCATGGCGTTCAAAAGCAGCGCTTTGACACTGAAGAACATATCTTCGCAGGGATTTGGCTAAGCTATCGATGTCGCCAAATGAATAAAGATTTGGTTGCTTGCCCATGGTTGTGATGGTCTAGATGAGAAGAAGTTGGCGAGGAATGTAAACCGGGGGTTTTGGTGGGGTGGCACAGGCGGGGGTATAAAAGGTTCGTAGCCGGGGAGCCCCCGCTGGCTAAAATTCGGCTTAGAATTCAGAAGAGTAATGTGCTGCTCACTTAATTATATTGTAGCATTACTGCACCTTCCCCCTTGTCTTGATCCGACAGGTCAGTGGTCATTTTCTGTGCTTGAGCGCTACATCACATCACTCACCAAACACAACTGAAGAACGACGGATCTATTTGCTAGGCATTCCCGCTCGCGGTGCGGGAAGGGGAAGGATGCTTTCAAACCCCATAGCCTGGCTCCTGGGTAACGGCTTGGATCTACCCGCTGAAAGATGGGCTATGATATTCATCTCATCTTTCTTCACAACTACGGATTAGGTATCTATCTATATATCTATCTATCTAGTACACTTCACCATCTTCGACCCGTTGGAGAGTCAATGCCCAAGGATCCTTGTCATCGTGCTTCACTAATGCCATGATGTGTTGATTTGGTCGAGGCAATCGCAGGTCAAGGCGTTTTGCCAAAGTGGCGAAAAGGTCTTGGTCTGAGCTTTCCGTACTCAAGACTCATCGGACGACCAACGCATTCTGTCTGGAGCTTTGGACGCCTAGCCTTCCTCTAATCCTCCAAGTTGACTTACTGTAATGGTAGCTGGCTAGTGTCACTGCCTCATGCCTTATCATTCCCAAAACTGGTCTTAATTCCATCGCTGCAACCAAGAAGCCAAGACCATCCTCACATGACCAGCATCGATCATCTTCGGCGCTGACCTCAACGCTGCACTGTCCCTTTGCGCTGCCGTAGTCTCGAAAGTTATATCTTTACGCTCGAAGCCCTCTACAAACCCCATAACTCTTCTCGAAGTACTCGATCAGCTTCACCGCTGGATTGTGGATCTCCTCACCCTGTGCCGCGCTCTTCTGCAGCATCTGAAGCCAATTGTTGAACGACACGGGGCTAAGCTCAAGACCGCCTGCATGAAGCTCACTGAGGAAATCCTCCCATGAGAATACATGCAGGTTGACTATATTGTAAAAGATGGAAGGGTCCCTAATATCGGAGCCGAGGGGTGTAGATGACGTGGTGGGTGTTCCGGGGAGCTCGAGTATTGCAGTTGCGAGAGTGTCAACTGGAAGCCAAGAGCAACGCTGCGACCATTTTAATAATGCGTGAAGAATGTGCAAATGATGCATCAAAGGGAAAGCATACTTCTCGCAAAGTGGGTAAGGCCTTGAGCGTCAGGGCTGATCGGACCATCAATGGCACAAATTCTTTGTCGTTCCACGCTCCTTTCGCTGTGTCACCTACAATTTGTCCAATACGCAGAACGTAGCTCCGAGCGCCAGCACGAGCCGCATTACAAACAATGTGCTCACCCACCAATTTTGAGCGCGCATAGCCCATCTGCAAGACGTGAGTGAAGTCCGCAATCGGCGCCTCGGGAATGGAGGCTGGATATGGCATGTTCAAGGCGGTGGAGATGGAGGAACAAAAAAGCATTCGAGCTGGCTCAGGCCGGTGGACGGAGAGGCAAAACCGGAGTAGATTGTAGAGCCCTGCGATACGAGGCTCAAAGCTCTGCAGATGAATGTTGAAGTTGACAGGTCAAGCGATATGGATGACTAAAGAAACCTCATCCTTCATCTGTGCTAGCATTGATGCGTCAAGGCTAAATCCCGGCTAGCTGAGGTCACATGCAAGTGTAATTATCTTGACTTTGCTGGCTTCTGGAAGTTCTAGATGTCGCTCCTTCAAAGAGTCTAGAACTCGCTGCAGAGGCTCTGCGTCTCGGACCAGACAGTACATCTTCCCGATCTCACTGTTAGCAGTCAATTGTGCCAAAGTGTGGGCCCCAATCGAGCCAGTAGCTCCCGTGATTATCTGTGTCCACATTAGAATATCTTTGGAAATCGGAGAAGGACTTTCATACCACGGCTTGGTTTTTGGGCTTCGAGACGTCACCCTTAGTAACGCCAGTCAGGTATTGATGCTGCTGGAATCCGGAATACTTGTCAATCAGCTGTCTCATTAGTGAAGACTCGTCCCCTTGCTGGAGCCCTTCTCCCTCGCGCAGTGCAAAAAGGTATCGAGCCGGCTCTTTTGCGTTTGCTTTCTCGTAGACGACATTCGGACTCAGTTTCTTTCCATCCAGATCAAGGTTTTTCTCAGTTATACATCTCATCTGGATCGCCTTCAGGCTGTCTATCCCAGCAGTGAAGAAATCCGTCGCGGGAGATTCTAGTGGGACTCCAATCGTATCCCTGAACGATGTCATTAGATAGTTCTCGAGAGCTGGAACGTCTAGTTTTAAGCCCTCTCCTTCGTTGGCCTCAACCTTGGCGTATAATTCTTTGATCTGGTCTTTGAATTTAGCTTACACTTGGGCACGGATGATGCTTCCCTTGTCGGTCTGTGGGTACTCGACGTTGGAAGGTAGCAGGCTGATCATTTCTCTGGTAATCTGAGAGAAAGCTTCGGCGCGCGAATTGGCATCTGCAACAGAGGGCCAAATGGCATTGATATAAGCCTCGTCAGACATGTAGTCAGCTCTTTTTGCACGGAAGATGAGAAGCCCTGGTATAGGCTGATCAACGCCAATCACAGCAGCTTCTCGGACGAGTTCGTCTTCACGCATACGCCCTTCAATTGGCAGCGGCAGGACTTTCTCGCCATTAACCAAAGTAACACGATCATCAATACGAATAACATATTTCCAAATACCTAGGATGCTTAGGTGTAGAGTGAAGATGTCCTTAGAGTGCTATGAACCTGGCGCGGGATCGTCTGAGTTTGAAGCAGACAATGCCGGATGGCCTTTCATGTATACGCACTCATACAAATTATCTCCCAGTGGATTCATGTATATGTGTTTCCTAATATTGGCGTGTATGCGGATGTAGTTCCAAGTGTCGTCGCCCTTTTCTCTTCGCATGGTATCATCAGCAAGACCGGCCTCTACTGGGTTGTGATTAGCCTGTTCGGGAAGGCTAGCAAGAGATGGCACTTACGTTCCGAAAACAATACCTAAGTTGACGCCTTCCCTAACTAGCCGATTCCCCAACTCATCCGGTGTCCGGGAGCCTGCGGCAGTCACAACTTTGCAATCTGTTAGCGCATTTACACCCTGTTGCTTCTCGGCCATAAGCCCCAATGCGTACGGTACTACGTGCACGGCTTGCGGCCGCAGTACTTCAAGAACGGTAATGAGATTATCTGCGGTGAGTGGCAGAGAGGTGTTGTACAGATGTGCCGTTTTCCGCATCCACATGGCTTGGAGAGAGGTTGAGACACCGTACAGGTGATACCATGGGAGAGCATTGAAATCATGCAGGCCCGACCCTTGAGTGGGATGGGTCAAAAGCGCTTTGTGACTCAGCATCACAGGTTTCGGTAGCTCCGTCGATCCTGAAGAATGTATGATCAAGGCAATCCTTCCGTGTTGGAATTCAGCATCTCAGCCCTATTATGGCTTGGCATGGACCATAAGTAGCACTCAACTCCATAGAATAAC